>JAWQUT010000340.1:43755-66252 GCA_033807755.1 Ellobium chinense
CCGCCACTTTCACAGACAATACAAGCTATGAACAAATTGAGCACTCCTGGATTAGAAAACCGAGTCGGCCGACAGTCGAGGAAAATGACTCAAAAGTGAAGGGAAAGTGAGAAGTGAGATAGGGATGGAATTTGATCCCTTGATCGAACTTCAATGTCGGAGGTTTTTTATTTTTTTGTCAAGAAAGTCCGTTTTTTTTTAACTTCTCTTTTCGCGGGTTCTAATACCAGTTTTGTTATCTATACTGAAATATTGAATCATACTCGTTGGCATAAGGGGAAATTTTATTGACAGTTCCTTATCAACGAAAGGGGAGTTAGCAGATCTTTCCTGTTTCCATGGACAAACTGACTGCGGTTCCAGAACAACAGCGGAAACATAGCAAAAAAAAGCACCTGACGGGTCGATAAAATCATGAAAATCCACCATCTCTCCCTCCTTCCTTTTCTACTGCATGTGTGTCGATATCAAGCCTATTTCTGGTTACGGCATCGTAATCATCATGAACACTTTATCACCGCCACTACCATCACTGCCACTGCCATCATCACCACCATCATCCTCATCGTCACAATGACATTCAAAATAATCGATTAAGTTGGTGTATAGGCTGATGGTGCTTACGACATTATTTCCATTTTAAATCACTGTTCGCACTCATACGCACGTGCGCTGTCCTCTGAAAAGAAACGCACTTTCGTAGCGTTGTGTGACAGAGTGCGATCCTTTCTTACAATTATATCACTCTGCATTTCTCTATCGGTGATTTTCTCTTTCTTCGCTTTGCAACAAATAATCGAGAATAATTCCCCCCCCTCCCCCCGTCCNCCCTTCCTCTCTCCAGCCTCCCCAAGCAGCGTGAGATCACAATGTTTCTGTATTATTATTATTATAATCATCATTTTTTTCATATTCGTCTCATTGTCTACTTGGGCAATTCCACAGAGGCTAAAGTAAGAATAAAACATGAAATTGTTACACACATTATGACAGGCCTAAAGCTTCCAAGTGCCCACTTCCCTAATTCCCTTAAAAAAAAACACAAAAAAAATTGACTGACTGCAACTTTGCCTAGCAATTTTGGGTGTTGTGGGGGATACCAGTGTAGAATGGTGACAGGCCGTTGTGACAGGATGCTGCTAGGGATCACTCGTTTCACTCTCCGTTAGACTGACGCCGGTCCTTCAAGTGCATACAGAAGTTCAAAACTGTTATTTTGTTTTTCTCCACCAAGATTGGCATCAGACTACAGGAAAGCCAAATGAGTGACCCCCCTAGCGCAAGCAGAGCCCCAGTGCAACGACCTGCCTTTACTCTAGACTCTTTCATCCGTCATCCAGTACTAACACAGGCTGGCTCTCGTCAGTCTTGAGTCTACAGCAGGCCAGTCATGGGGAGTCTGCCCATTTTTTTTTTCATATTAAGACTCTAATCATCCTGTTCGCAAAATATGATGCAATACTGTAGTTCATCTATAAGGTAAAAGTGTACCTCGGCTCTGACGGTAATTTTAGATCGAGCAGCAGTGAGATTTATAACTAAATATCATTTATAAAAATAAGGCGGTTTATAAGTCTCGTATCTAGCCTACGCTTTTACACACTGTAATTTTCCAAGCAGGCCATATCACTCTAAATATTTCTCAGCTCTCTGGGGGAGCATACAGTGCCACAGCTAGCTGCAGACAATGATCACTAGCCGAACGTTCTTATAATATCTTTCATTGCTTATAGTCAGGTACAAATTTTACAGAGTGCTGACTGAGGAAAATGTAAATGAAATGCTCCTCCAACTCATTATCAGCATAACTACGGCGGGAAACGAATCCACGACTTTAAGATCTTGAATCAAACGCTGTAACCAATCGGCCAGTCTGCTTCATATTTATGACGTTACAGTCTCCTCAGAATTGAAACATGAATGTCATGTGTTTTGTCAGTGAGTGCATTAGAAAGGTATGAACATGTTGCCAGGGCAGAGTGAAAGGAACAATGCTCTTCACTTGGGCAAAAACAAAGAGTTGATCCGTCCAAGAGAGGCAGACTGCAGCATGTTTTTCCGGCATGTCAGTTAAATGTCACGTTTTGTCAGAGGCGAGTATGGTCTGCATTTTAAACGACAGAAGAAGGAAGTTCAGAGAGAGAAATAAAAAGACAAAGAGAGAGAGAGAGAGAGAGAGAGAGAGAGAGAGAGAGAGAATTAGGAGATAATAGGTAGCTTCTGTTCTCAAGTTTTGAACTTTTATGGTCCATAATGGTGGAGGTAGGTCTACGCTTATGGCATTTCCTGAGATACGATCATATTGCATGTTGCGAACTCGATATCAAGATGTCCATTTTACATGTGATTGTATTTCGTGACGTGCGGTGTTATCGTAACATCAGAAACTGCCATAAGTCCGTTTCTAAGGCCCATAAGAGATCTGAACTTAAAAATGAAAACTGTCTATTCTTTCCTTCCCATCGCCAAGATACAGCCGAACAATCCAATATGCAGCTCTTTATTCTATCAGGTCCGTGGCGATTGGTTTACCAAACATGAGCGTTTGTTGTCTTGGAAACTGAGAAAAAAAAGTAACTCAGCGTAAAAGAGTTCTGTAGTGGCCTACTCATATGTTTGACATGTTATGTGTTTATATAATGGGAAGTATGAAATGCTGTAATAGCCGCATACAATCAGCCCTGTTCAATTCAGTTTTTATTGGATACTACTCTTTTATAACGTAGGAAGTGGGGAGGTGTANTAGAAGCCTAATCCGATAATTTGATCAGTGCCGTGGTGGTATCAAAACTTCAATTCAGTTCAATTTTATTGGATTCTGCCCCTTTAGAAGAGGGGCGCAGTCGATCGGGGCGGGTCGACCACGAGTCCAAATGATTATGTACATATCACAAGCATTCAAAACATTAAACAGCTTTAGAGTTAAAGTGGAAATCCGATTTAATTTTAACAACTCTTTACATAAATAGTCAACTCTCTTACCAAATCCATCTAACTCATCACTGCCTAAAATCATAAAAGTTTTTTTGCACCACTGGACATCAAAAAGTCAGAATATAAGTTATCAACTGAGTATTCTTTGTAGGCTGTATAAAATTCACAATGAAACGGTTGCCTAGGGACGCTATAACATGGACTTTCAAACATAAATGATCGCTGTTTCAGCCCATGTAGTTGTGATCGTGATGAGACAATTATAAAATCCTAACCCTCCTCCCATGTTACTATCAGTATGTCTCAGGTCACTCACACTGATATCCTCATTTCTCTCCAAGCTCTCTCGCCTAGCTTTCATCCCTTCCTTCTTTCTTGCCCTCCTCCGTTAATCGTCTCCCTTGACCCTTTCTCTCTCTCCCCATGTCAACATTTCCTCTGTTATTCACCTCACACATACAAAACTCCAGTGTTCAAATATTTCTATGTAACCTCACAACTATAGTGTCGCTTGTCGCTTGTGAGCTGCATGTAGCTCTATAAAACCTGTGAATAAATACTGCAAACCGTTCCTGTGTTTGTACTAGGAAAACAGGATACAGTTGATTTTTGCTGATGGCAATGTGCTAAGTCATAGTCTCCGTCTAAACGCAAGTTGAAGGCTATTCGAAAATGTGTATTGTATTTTCCCCATAATTTAATATGGATAAAAATTCCTAAAGATCTTGTTCCCATCTATGTTCGATTGGTTCCTGCAATCTGACAAAAGTTGGAAGCCACACCCCTTTCTTAGCTCAAGAAGTACCAATCTCTGGGCAAGCCAAGATGGCTGCGACTAGAGCGGAAGATACAGGAAACAATGCACTGACTTGCGAGTGATGTTTGTAATATTTAAATCTTTGCCTCATTCAATAATATATAGACCACCGTTAATTCTTGCCACATCTTCTTCCGGCACGAGGCCGTTGATAAGATTTTCCACTAACGAATTTGAAATCGTAGATGGTTGCCGCCATATTGCCGAACTTTTTCTTCCGGTTTTGCACTAAAGACGACACATTTCTAACAAACCTCCAAAAGGTGTGCACTCTTTCTCATTGTGACTGGCGCGTTTTGACCAAAAGAGTGTGCTCTGCCAAGAACAGCCCACAAGTACAAGAAGAGATGTGGTTTTCCATTTTATCAAATCGCAAGGACCAAACAAAAGCAGCGAGACAATACCCTTGGTAAAGTTAGACGAGGTCAGCCATGCCGGGACGTCTTTCCGCCACTACTCTTAACAGCAATATATACGTAGTCTAAGTGCCTTTTTTTTTTCACTGTATCGAGAGAAAACATCGTGTTTTTGTTACCCGAAATTCGTATGCAAAGACCGGATATAATCATGAAGCACGGTCCCAGTTCTGTATGTTAACAGGGGGTTGGGAGTAAACAGATTCGACTACTGGATCAATGTTCTTGACAAAGCAGCTCGTTACATTCCTGCAAACTTACATTCCTGCAAACCTGCAAAACTAACATTTTAGTACTGGCAGAGGCGCTGCCGGCAAAGGGAAGAGGACCAAACGTATACTGAACAGTTTTTTGATTCTATGCATATCTCTTCACTCCCTCGTCCTCCCTCTCCCCTTCCACTCCTTGTCCCTTGGCCTTTTTCTCCCATCACCCTGGCATCACAACAACTATGTTCTTGATGATAAATACTTCCGCGTGAACAACTTTTGATGACGTCATATGCTAGCGAAAGTTTGTTTCGTTTCCGGACCGGAATATCTGATTTTTAAGTACAATATTTTTTTTCTTTATTCAGCGAGTCCAGCTGGTAAAAATGGAAGGCCGCTATAAAACGATTGTTGTATCTTTTTATAACCTCTCACCAAATTTAAAGTCCGTAGATGAGGTAGTTTCTCCAGAAAATTGACAAATTTTAATGTGTTTCCAGTTGCCAAATATATAACAGATGTGAGTATCGAAAGTGGGAGTAAGGCGATGTTTCCACCGAAGTCGATTCTTTACATAACTTTACATTTTAAAGATGATGTAAGAAATTATGGCGTACTTGACAGAGAGAGCCCCATTTGACCAACAATTGACCTTTCTCAATACATATAAATTCCATGGACGCTCACTTCTGCGTTAAGCAAAATAACACTATGTAGTTTCTGAAATCTAGCTTCGAAACATAAATGATACATCAGCCAATTAGATATTTTCAGCTCCATCACGTGACCTAGGAATTCTTGCTCACACGTTGGTTTGTTTACATGCTCTGCTCATGTACGATTGCTCGTCATTTATCAAAATATCCTGGCAAATCCCTAGATCACGTGGTGTAACCGACCCGTCTGAAAATACCTCTTAAAGCCGATGTAGCAAACCGCAAAGGCCAAACATATTCCTTTGACAATAGAACAGGAAATAATAATTGCTGGAGTTATGGTCTGGACAATGTACGTCAGAGGATCTTGACCAGCGACATCATTATATGTGGTCAGAATGATATTAGACGGATGCCAAAACAGTTTTGGCAAGTGACCAGTGGCCGTATGCATAATCCTTGCGTTAATTAACGTGATGCGTTAATCACAGTGAACACTTCTAATGTTTTGGGAGTTTCCCGTGGTTACTGCAGTGAGTTAACTAAATAAGGATTATGCATACGGTCACAGATGAAAGTGAGTAAATTTAACTGGTTATGAAGTGGCGTAAAGGTTCAGAGTTTTTCCCTCAAATTCAGGTTTTTAGCCTACTGGATTCAGATTTGTTCTGACGTGACGGTGGCAGGTCTAATGGTATGGTTGCAGGAGCCAAATTGTAAAAGCCTCTTTGAGCCATTTAATAAAAATTTCTCCTCGAATCACAGCAACATTCCGAGATGGCCAACACTAGTCTACAGGTCTGGTGCCACAACTGTGCTCAAATTATTTACTGTTTACAGGAGAGGGAGGGGGGGCTTCATTTAGATTTTTCACAATTTTAAATTACATGAAAAGGGGTTAAAAATTTGGCCTTCTTTTGCAGTTCACAAGCCCGCACAAATGAAATCCTCTGAAGACATTGGGAAACACTGCCTGCAACAATACTTTTTTTTACAAATTCAAGACTGAATTTTTACCACTTTTGCGGTGTGGTTTCATGTTATATAATTATTTCTACACAGTCTGTCCGATAGTCCAATCTGACCAATTAGGCTCCTGCAATCTTAATTTGTTAGCAGCTTAGAGCCCCTTCAGGTTTAAATCCAGCACTGGGCTGTGGATCTCTGAGAACTGCTGGAAAAAGACATCAAAAAGAAGAGAAGTGAAGTTAGCAATCTTCATCTGGATTGGACGCTGATGGGCAATGGTGCTGTGATCAGGATCCAGAATCCTGTTCTGCAGTCTATAGTGATCACAGGGTTCTATTATAATAATTGTCAATAACAGAACTCTGTGATAGTGATACTGGAGACAAAGCGGGAATGATCTTACGGAAGGCGATAACGTCCACTCTGTGATCAAGTAATACAATATTCCGCTTATATAATGGTCATGAAGATTACTGGTCTCTGAGCATTGAGTATGCAGGCTGTAAACTGAGTGGTCGCCATAAGGATGTCTCTGGGCCACAGCGTCAGTCAAACGTAGTTCCGGAAACATAGCCATGGGTTGAAAACCGCCGTAGTACAATCGATCAAGTACATAATGATTGGAGAATATCGATCTGACCTGATGGCCGACGGGTGCCAGATTCTAATGGGATAGAGAATCAATAATGATTTAGTATATACACGAAAGCCAAGAAAAAAAAAAGAATGGTTAGCTCGCGACGTGGATATTTTTTTTTGTGTGTTTTTTCTTGCATTAAATAGATCTATAGATTGACTGAATTTCAATGTGGCTAATTTGCAAATGTTTTGTTGTGAGGTATTTGATCAGCATAAAAAATACCAGCCTTAGAGATCGTGCTAACTAACACGGTTTCATAAAGATATTAGCTCTACAGATCAGATCCATCAATATCTTTCTCAGCTCACAGTTAAGCAATGTAATTCGTTTGCTGTTTTACAGTTGTTGAATGCTACCACTGGGACAGTAGCTATCACTGCCAGCAGCTTCTTGCTAGTATTACAAAAGAGCTCTGATAGGAAATGGACAAGGCGAACTCAAAGACTTGCTCTGGGTGTAAAAGCAAAGAAGGCATGATGGCACTCTTCACAATTTGATTTCAATACCACGCTTCATATCAGAGCTATGTTTTGTCTGAAGTTTACAAGCAAAGCATTTCATACTGGATAGGAGCTTTGTGGATCGGTAGTTTACTGTCCCTCCCAACGCTGCCGCAAAGAAAATTAAAATAATAAAAATGTCTGAAATCAGAAAACTGAAAGGAAATCCTTCACAGTTGAAGCAGCGTCCATGGCTATTTGTTAGCGAGATTTTTCTTTTGACGGTAACAATCGATTGGCTCAACTTTCAACACCTATTGCCTCATCTGTTTAGCCGCTCTGATCAAGACTGTATTGTTTCTTTGCCAAGAGAAAAACAAAATTAGCGTGAAAATATATCTTGCCCAGGTCTATACACATACAACAAAGCATACCTCGTTCACCAATGCATGCAACAACAGCCTAATGTCGTGCTTGCAGCTCTGTGAAACGAATAATTGACGGCAACTTTCAAAGCTTGTCATGTCTGTATTCTGTGAAATTAGTTTAACAATGACGAACACGCTGCCTACGGCAAAGCCCTACCAAGATGATTTATTCACTTTGTCAGCTAAACTTAATTGTCTTTCACGAGAATTTTAAAACTTGGTATTATTGTGGTCATTCAGGAGCAGTTCTGGTGAAGAATTTCATTATCTGGCCATTGTTCTCCTTACGTCTTAACAATTTCAATACTCACTTTGTGCATGCTCTGTAAAAACCTCTTTTGTCCATGAAAATTATTGAAGCGTATGACCATTTACGTGCAATATTAGACACAGTAACAATAACTGTATAGCGCGCGCGCGCGCACACACACACACACACACACACACACACACACACACACACACACACACACACACACACACACACACACACACACNACACACACACACACACACACACACACACACACACACACACACACACACACACTCACACACACATACACACACATAAATACATACACATACTTAATGCCGACCATTGTGCTGCATATTTCCCAATAGATAATATTGCCTATCTACTTGACTGAATAAAAATTGACATAAGATATTACAAAACTTATCCAACAGAATCAACTTATTTTTTTCCTTTCTTGACATCAAAATCTGTCTGCTGATTAATGTAGTCTCTGAACATCTTGAGTCACAATAACAAATAATTTAACGCATTTGGAAAATCTAACACGTAGTTTCTTAAAGCAATACTTTGATATATGTCGACGTCAATGCATTCGACGAATGGGGATTTCCAAAAGAAGATCAATTGCTGATTCTTCATAAAAATTGATTTTAAAACAATAATAGTCAAGACCAAAGGATACATTGTTTTCTCAGGCAGATTTTTCTCGACCATAGGCGGTGCAAAAGTTTGATGAAAGATTGTTTTAAGAAGGAGGGGGAGGGATAGAAGAGAGGATTTAATACTTAAACTTTGGAATGTCATTGAAGTGGGAGGTTGAGAATGGAATAGGAGAGAGGGAGAAGATCTTGAGAGTTGGAAGCGGGGGANGGGGGGGGGGGGGGGGGGGGGTAGGGATGGATGTCACTATGTAGGTCGACACAGCGAGCTCAGTTTGGTCTAGAAACCAGGAAAATGGAGAGTGGAAGAGGCCAAAAGTTTGATGACCCTCTAACTGCCCTACAATTCGATCGCGTGCGCGTTGAAGCCATCTATCACTTGGAAATGACGTGTCAAAGTTTCCATTGTTTATGGTCCTCTTTACTTTGTTGTGATCAATACTACGGTCACTATTGGTGCTATTGTGTTTTTGTTTTTTGTTTTTACGGAACAATACGCTGTTGGTTTATTGTTAGCTTTTCCTTTAAAGATTTTCGTGTGTTCAAGGCAGGAGAGTGAAAACTTGTAGAATAAAACATAGAATGGGCAGAAGATAAGAAAAAAATATACAACGATGATTACGACGAGGAAAATGATAAAGAATAAGGAGAAAAAATCCTGAAAAACTACGGTCAATACTGGCGCAGTGTCTTTTTACGGAACAATACGCTGTTGGCTTATTGTTAGCTCTTCCTTTGAAGGTTTTTATTTGTTCCCAGCAGGAGAGCGAAAGAAAAATGTAGAATTAGACGAAGAAGGGACAGAGGATGAAAAAGAAATATATATGCGGCAATGAAGACGATGAGGAGATTGATAAAGAAAAAGGAAAAGAATCATGGAGGATGAGAAGAAGAAGAATAAGAAAGGAAGTCAAAGATGAAGACTTTTGTTTTCCCGCCCAGACAGACTTTTTTGTTTTCATTTTCACCTCAGTAGACAATACTTGATCTAGAACCACAGTGTTGCTTTCTTGGTTTCTATTTATCAGAATTAAGTCAAAAGTTCCTGCCTCCCTTTGTATTTGAAACCGCCTTTATAGCGCTTCTGTCAGGTGAGACGGTATCAGATCAATAAGATCGAAGAGAAAGAATTGAAAAGACAGATCCATCCATCCATCCATCCATCCATCCATCCATCCATCCATCCATCCATCCGTCCGCCGTCCGTCCATCCGTCCTTCCGTCCGTCCGTCATTCATCCATCCATCATCTTGTGACACTAGATATACAGGCTAGATTCGCTTTCTAAAGTGCATTATAGCCAAACATAGCATTCTCATTTATATCTAATTCTACCTTTTAAAACTATATGGTCATACTGCACAACCGACCTTTTCCTCACATTTTTAATTAGATCTGCCAGTGAACGAAAATGACTTTGTTCCTTAATTTCTGCAGTTTCTTCTGGATTGGGCTGAAGGGAGGGAATACCACAGGTCAGTTTGTGTGGACGGATTCAACACCTGCTGAGTACACCAACTGGGCAGAGGGATTCCCAGGTAGGACCGTTTCGATTACTGAAAGCATTAGCTATTAGCATTGCAGGTGATGTTTGTGAGCGGAAGGAAGGAGAGGCTTACACGATTACTCTTGAAAGTTCAACAATTAATATGCCCAGACCGTACTGGAAGTACATGGGCTGTCTAAATAGCATTAACAAATGACAGGAGAGACATGATACGCTAGACAGTATAATGGTAGTAATCGTAATGGTGGTAATCGTCACTGACAATAAAAGTACATTAAGTATACCTAGCCCAAAGCATCAAGGAAAAAAAAGGTAAAGCAACAAGCATATTGAAATAATTTCACTAACGTGAAAAAAAGAAACAATTCGGGCAACTAATATTGATAAGTAACATTTTGACTTGAAAGTGTCGACAATAATCACTCTGAACCTGGCTATTTTCTCTGGAGTATTCCTTGATATTCTTCTAAAGATTCTTAGGAGCGGAAAAGAACTATGGCATGGAAAAAAAGAAAGGCAAAAAAGATAATCTTTGGCTGCACTGACTATCACGCACCAAGAAGGGGAAGGAGGAATTACAATGAAAATTGCATGACACCGTCTAACATGATCTAAGCTCACTAAAACTAGGACCGCTTAACCCTCTAATTACCTACACTCTCTCCGCCTTCCTTCTCACCCCACCAGTTATGTAAATCCCTATATCCTTGGGTTCTTGGCAAAGCCATGACTTACAGGTCGAGTTTTCAGTCTTTAGGATGAGATCGAAATATTGGACTTCAGGGTTCAAAGGGTTAATATATCTAAATTAGCATGTGTTGTCACAAAGTGCTGATCTTATTCTGTGATTGATTTTTTCTTCTTTGACGACATTTAAATTTTGTGTGTTTGTGTGTATGTGTGTGTGTGTGTGTGTGTGTGTGTGTGTGTGTGTGTGTGTTGTGTGTGTTGTGTGTGTGTGTCTGTCTGTAGTTAGATCATTCTAATGTCTGTAGTTAGACAGGCAGACAGGTAGACAGACAGACAGACAGACAGACAGACAGACAGACAGACAAACAGACAGACAGACAGACAGAAAGGCATACAGACAGACAGAAAGACAGAGTGGTGACAATAATATGTAGAGAGAACTGAGTGGATTCAATGTGAGCGAAAAAGGCAGACTTCAGAGAGATAATGTAAAAAGCACGGATGAATTGAAAAAGCTGGAGTGCGAACGTGTTAACAGTGTTTCAAAGGGAACAAAATCTTTTTACACTTATCTCCACTGTTTTCTGAATGGCCAACAAGATTAAAAAAAAAATAAGCAATGCTCAGAGCTGTGCAAATCAGTGTTGCTTTTCTTCAACTTAAACACTTCTATGAAACCTGTTGTGCGAGGTGACAGAAAAAGACAGATGTCTAAGGCCCTTTGTCAGCATAATCCGCTGTCAGCCAATCGTCATCAAAAGTTATTTCTTATCACATTACAGGAACAGCGACCGGACGGGACTGTGTGCGCATGCGTGACTTCGATTTCAAATGGGAAACTTTCAACTGTTCTGAACCTCTGTACTATTTATGCGAAGATGCATGTAAGTTGTGCGCTTCGAAAGCTAGCGTAATTCTGTTGATCCTTCTGTCCTTGTATGGCAAAAGAACTGACATGCATATAAACTGTGCTCTTTTGTCGTACAACGGTAGCTTGATGATGTTGTTTTTATTATCTTGTTGATGGCAGTAATGATGCTATTTTATTTCCTGTCATCATATTCCTTTTGTCATTATTATACATCTACCAGAGCTGGTTTTACGAATTTACGAATAAAGTAATTAAAGTATAGCTTAGGGCCTTGCAATCTTAACCCTCTAGTGCCCAGCCCTATTTACAATGGCACAAAAAGTCCGAGCTCCAGTTTTTGGATCACTTCTGGACCCACTATGCTGGAACAAGCATCAAAATGATAATAATAATGATACGGTTTATAAGTATTATATCCAAGCTAAATGCCCGCTCATGCGACTTCACACTATTACGGTGGGGTGATGATCTTGGTTTGCATTTTCTTTGTTCCACGAAATGTATCAGTTCTGATACGCTGGGCACTAGAGGGTTAAGGAATCTCATACAATTTCAGATTTTCTTCATTTTGCCTCTAGAATTTTAATATTGCTTGATAAATCAATCTCAAACGTCATTTAAAACGCACAAATCATATATTGTTATGGGTTCAAGTAAAAGAAGACTCTCACTAAATTTGGCGTTATTAGCATCCTGCAAGTTGTAAATGATAAGACACCAAATACAATGTTAGTTGCAGATTTAATATAATTTGTGATTTTTTTTTGGTCATAAACACATAGTCATCAAAGAATTAAAGGGCATTGTTTTCAATTTTTGTGGACACCTGCTTTGGTCTACATCTTCACGAAATCCTACAGTATAATAGTATAACTTTTAAACAAATGGCTTTTAAACCGTCAAAACATCAGACCTCACAAAGTTAAAACTTCTGGCACTGACCTTTGCGTCTCTGCCTGTTCGTGATGACGGATCACCACTAGTGATCATAATGCCGTCACCACTGTCTTCAAATCGAAATGATTATTATTATCATTATCATTATTATAATCAGCATCTTCATACAGGCATTAAACATAAATTGTTAAACATCATTGAAGAATTTCAGAAATCGTATACAATGAAAGGCTTTCCTGCAAATTTTCGACCCTTAGAAAGCATTCTTGAGGCTTACATATTATTTTACATATTACATTGCACTGATATTCATCAACATTGTCATCATCATCATCATCATCATCATCATCATCATCATCATCGCCATTACCATCATTTGGAACACGTTAAAATAAATTAAAAAGTTCTGTCCAAACCAGCGAAGGCTTAAGAATTATATACTTTAATTTTCAAAATTTTAAATGGACTTATATAATGATAAGAATTACGAAATTTTCGAAGAAAAATAAACATCACCATCATCATTATTATTATCATCATCATCATCATCATCATCATCACCTTTAATAGCGTCATCACTCTCCACTTTTCCCAGCATTCCCCTGACCCTATATGACCTCTCACCCACAGATTTCCGGGAATCCTATGTGGTCAGTGATGACACCAAGATAAAAGGACTGATCTTTGGCTTCGGGCTCATTGGCGGCCTCCTCATCTTCTGTTGTCTGTTGTTGCAGCTCCCTTGCTGCAGAAGCACTGTATCTCACTCCATTGCAAAGATTGGTTTCGGGAGGAAAAAGGAGGATGAAAATCTCTTCATGTGAGGGGGCGGGGGAGAGAGGAGGCGAAGGAGAAATTTCCTGAGATACTGTTTATATTCTCTGTGTTAATGCAAAAGGTCGTACTCCACAAAAATAATGTTTGGGGAAAAAATGCGAGCGCGTATAATGCTTATATATAATTTTATAATGCTTTTTTTTTTTTTTTTGGCTGTATAGATTAATTCTTGTAATTACGCCCTTGCGTTATTGGCTAACACATAAATCCAGATACTATTGTCAGATTCGGCTCGAAAGAAGCGGTACTAAAATTTCCTTTTTATCTCATTCCTGGAATACGATCTTATACACCAACATAGACGTTATGCTATGAGCCATGTTGTACGTAAAACTACCAAAACCCTCAGGGTGAAAACAAAAACAATGATATTTCTATTCATTTGCAAGGTAATATATCACTTTTCTAGAGGTTATTTATCTTTCATCGCGCAGCGAGTAAAAACCTTTCACGACTAGCCATCTGGACTCTGAAGAAATATTATAATATAGGGTAAAGAATAAAATAAGTCCAAAGAACCAGACAAGAGCATTGTAAACTAGACAGAAAAATGTTTTTGAATACACAGCATCCGTTGAGATATCGTATCACCCGTGGACGCTGAAGTGTCAGACAATTTGATCTGTGCCTCTACATTTCATTCGATCTCAGGCGGTGAATCTCTATTGCCGTATTTAAACATCAGGAAGAAGAGGAGGAGGAAGAAAAAGAAGAAGAAGAAGAAAAAGAAATAGAAGAAGAAAGAAGAAGAAGGAGCAGAAGAAGAAGAAGAAGAAGAAGAGGAAGAAGAAGAACCACAACAACCACCATCTCGACAACAACAGCAACAGCAGCAACAAACAACAAAAACAACTACAACAACAATAGCAGTAGCAACAACGACAACAAACACAGCAACGACAACTACAGCAACGACAGTACAAAAGGTAACAACAACTACTACAATAAAAGTCGGCTACTGTGTCACTACCACAGCCTCCTCGACGATCATTATAATTACCAACGAAATTATCACCATCAACAACACCATCAACCACTTGAACACAATACAGATGACACATAAATCAATACAGCACACCCCGATATTGTAGAGAAACATGATCTCTATTATCATTCTCATCATTTACCAACGACAACAATTTCATCATTTGCCAACAACAACAACAACAACAATAACAACAACAACAACAATCATTGTTACAACGAGTATCATTTGCATGTATCTCGTATTGACTCGTTCTGAATTTGAATCCGTCCAGAAGTCTGTACATTCTTTTAAAAACACATGTACATTCTTTTAAAAACACATCTTTATAAATATTGAGTTAACAGTCCCGTTTTATATGTAAAGACAATTTTTGTGTTATAGTTATGTAATGTACCCCTTCCCCCTCGCTCCATTTTTAATAAGAAAATAATTTGAGAAACGATAGAAGTGCACTTATTTTTGGTAGAAGAATAAACGCAAAGCTATTTTACTCATCCAAATCATTATGCTGGACTTCAGGTTTGTCATATGCGGAATCTCTGGCATAAGATTCTTTCTTTCTTTCTTTCTTTCTTTCTTTCTTTCTTTCTTTCTTTCTTTTTGCCCTACTGTTTGTTTCAATTCTCTGTTCGCCTTGGATATTGTACATGTGATGTAAAATGTCTGGCCGAAGATCTAAATTTGAAATCAGTTCTAAATACACTGAGAAACTACATAGAGAAAAACAATTATTATGACTTTTGACGGACAATCTTATTCCTCATTCTTGACCCTCATTCTTAGAAAAAACCTATAATATGTGTAGTTAGTGTGCTATGACTACAATGTTTTAATTCAAGCTGATATTTTAGAGCTGGTTATAAAGTCAGCATAATGTAAGACACTTTCATTACTTAAGTGGTTCGACAAAGGGACCTTACTGTAGAAATAGAATGATTATGTCCCCTTGGGTTAACAAGGCTTGATTCTAGGAATTTTTTGATTTGGATGCATATACAGTGTTCTTCACTTTGATATCATAATCATTACTTTGGTCTCATTATTTTGTTACCGTAATCAGGCATCTTAAAGAGCTTGCTAAAAATCATACAGTAAACATAATCTTTGAAAAAAAAAAAGAAAACAAAAATTGGTTTTATTTCTTGCTGGTTTCGTCACTTCATTTGACATGTCAGCTCCAGTTTTTACTTCTTCACAGTTTAAAATTGTACAACTGTACGCCTAGTGGCAGCTGACCAGGTAAAATTGGTCCCTGCATAGCAAGACAGGTCCATCCCACATTGCTGTGTTTTGAGAAATTGAGGGATAAAGTTTATGTTGCCCTTGAGTTATACAGATTTATGAAAGAGAAAAGTTGGTTCCAGAAGTCCCCACAGGCCAATAGTAGCAAATCTAACCGTTATTTATAGCAAGATTGAGTCAATATCGATTTACAGAGCCCTTAGTCTTTACCACCAAAATCGCAAAAAATGTGAGATGGTCCACTCTTGCTCTACGGCGACCAATTGAACGGAATAATAATTTCGTCTTACAAGCGGGAAGGTGCAATGTATTCGCAATCCTGCTTACGCACTGTAAAATACTTAACTCAAAACTCATACCTAGTAATCGATTTCATAGATGATTTGATTCTATTTCAAGTTGTCCTATTTTATAAACATTGGTATAGTGGCTATTTAGGGCCAGCATTATCCATCACTTTTTTCTCTCATTTTTGCATGCCCAATCATCGCACTATGCCTTTCACTTTTCTACTGTGAGGTCGCTCTGAGCCTACGGGGTAGATACCTCTTTGAATACCACCCATAAAATGAATGAAAGACGAACCCTTTGAAATCTGGTGTGTCGGCAACCTGATCCTTTTTTTTTTTTTTTGTGTTGAGAATTTATAATTATAGACAATCAGGATAATACTGCTAAAATTTGTGCAAGGGATTCATTTCAGATTTAGGCAACATGATAAAGATAATAACTTTGTAAAGTTGGATAGAAGATGACAACGATAATTCTTAAATTTAAAATGTTAAAGATACTCCTCGACAAGTCAAGAAGTTTACGCTACTACTAGTATAATCGAATTTTCAGTGACAAGCACGGAAAGCAGGGCACATTGTCTTTAGGCACACAGCCTTGCTAGAGAGCGCATTACTCTCAGCACTTATGATGTTGGTATCTCACATTACATACCATCCCTTTTTTGGCAATCCTACATTACAAACAAAACCTTCTCATTTGCCGTTGAAAAGGATGATTCTGAAATGAAAATGCAATACAGTAATAGTCATAATAAAATTGTCGATGTGAAATGAAAACAGTCAGTGAATTTCAGGCACCTAGATGTCATCTGTATATGCCTGTCAAACAAAGTTCTAAAGTTTTGCTTGTCAGATATTAGTTGTTTTAAGCGATCTGAACAGCATGGTTATTTCTAAATTAAGATGGTTGGACAAGAGGAATGTCACACACAGACTGGAAAGGGGAAATCAGAATCATTATTTAGTGTTATTTTCTTGATATTTGCATATACATTTTGAAACACTTGGATACATTTTGTAACACGAAATATCTCATTTCTGATGACAGAGTTTGATTCACCGTAGATTCCCCTAAAAGTGATTCTATTATTGTTATTTGAAATCAAACGTCATTAAAACTTTTCGACAACTTTTTGTATATGTGTATTCCTTGCAGTTGGTTGGAATGAATGAAACATCGTACACAATGCCTGTTGTTGCTGGACCACGTCTGGAGTCAGTGTCTTCATAAATATGGGAATTATGTAGATATACTAAATTTACCACGGTATGTACGGTTGAACTCAAACAACCTAATCAATCACAATAACAATAACAATAAAATAACAATAACTTTATTGGTTCAGGAATACTTAATATACATGTAAACAAACAATACGGATAAAGCATAACAGTTACAATTTGGTGAGCAGAGCATTCAGAGGCGCAAAAAAACCCCAACCACAACAAAACAACAAAACATACATAGGGCACGCAAACTTTTTTCAAGTTATGATTTTAAACGAGAAATTATTAACCTAAAAATGCACATGAATTCTTTAAGCTTTTTTGATCCTGTAATTCTTAATATTTCTTTATAATTCATCATCTTGATTCATGAATCAATGGTTATCAATGGTGTTAAGATTTTAAGCTTGAGTGAAGTTGCATGGGTAAAATAAACAGAAGGACGCGAAGGGTTCGTTATTTTCCCAGAGGTTCTTGCATGCAAAAGACCCAGGCACATTAGATTAATCGTTGTTTGTTTGTTTGCTTGTTCTTGTTTGCTTATTTGTTTGTTTGTTTCCGTTCATGTCACCATATTATTTACCATTTGTTGCATATATGGATGTTGCAAATTATTTGACAAAGACGACTTACCCTGTAATCAAATTGCATTTTCAAGTTCGTAACTACGAGGGTTTCCCCTCTGCCCCTCCTTTTCTCCCCCACCCAAAGCCCTATTTCAGTTGTCGGTGCTTCAATCTCCCAGTGTTAATCCTCCCCCTTTTACAATGATAGGCGAGTGCTTGTAGCGACGAAGAGGCGTGGCCGAAAAAGACAAGGGACATAATCAAGTATTTTCAAAACCGCAAACTTCTTAATTGCATGGTTGCTTCCCTTAGACCAACCTTTCAAGGTCTTTGACACCTATTGTTTTTTTCTTCTTTTGCCTATTAACATTTTGTGTTATTCTACGTATACCACTGTAATTTCGGGAAATTTCTTCTATGGAGGTTTAAGTACTTCTTTTGCCCGATCTTTTAAAGGGAAGAAAAAGGGAAGTCAACGTCCAAAATTTTTCACAAATGTCTTTCGAAAAGGGTCACCTTGAATTCTGATTTGGTCCTTATTTTTTTTTTATTCGGCTGCTTTTGACCGCGTGCGAATACCCAGGCCTACACACTTTTTTTTTTATCTAGAAGGTTCAAATTGTACCCGTAACTTCAAAATTGGATGTTTTATTTAGATCACAGGTCTTTTTATATATTTCTACATCCTGACACTGGCTGGCAGGCCCCCCAAAAAGGGGTGATTTTATATATTAGCTGATTAATTGGATTGTACACAATGAATAATTTGTCGCTCTAATAGGTGTCAGAAACCTCAAGGAACAGCAGGCAAGACTGGACTCAGATCATGAATTTTGATATATTTCAGTATCTTTTTAACTTTATTGTCTGTCTTTTTGTCCATACATAAATTTTGCCCCCATCATTCGAAGCGTCAGTTCACTCTTACTTAAACTTGGTACAGAAATGTACTGTCATTTATCCTGGGCTGTGTTTGTTTGGTTCCTGCAGTTTGACATAAATGGAAAGCCAGGGCCTTTCCTTAGCAAAGGAAACATCAGTCTCTAAGCTGGCAAAGATGACTGCGACTAATGCGGAAGAGATAGGACGCAATGCACTGACTTGCAAGTAGTCTTTGCTGTACTTATAACTTTGCCTCATCTATTAAGTTAGCATACGGACCATCGTTGATTCTTGCAACATCCTCTTCCGATACAAGGTCTTTGATAAAATGTTCCACTAAGAAATTTGAAACCGTAGATGGTTGCCGCCATAGTGCTTAGCCTTTTCTTCTGGTTTTGTACAAAACGAGACACATTTGTAGCAAACTTCTAGCCGGTGTGCACCCTTCCTCTCTGTGCTGGCGGACACTACCAAAAAGCGTACCGTTTGATGGAGACTGCCAACATAATGTAAGAAAGGGGTGTCGCTTTCCCTTTTGTGAAACTGCAGCGACAAAACAAACGCAGCCCTCATTGGTAAAACCATATGAGTCCTCTCGAGTTCCCCTATTCTTTGCCTAGGTCTTGCTTTGCATTCTTCATGCTTGCTATCCGTAGAAATACGGATTCACCCTTCATCCATTTTTACTGGTGGAAGAGGCAACTTTTTCAGCTTTCATCCATTTTAACCAATAAGCGAAAGTAGTTTCGTGGTTTAAAAACGACCACTCGCTAATTATAGCCACGAAACAAACTTTCTCATTGGGGATTTTAAGCTCCAGATAGCTGTCTGATCTAATTTCATTCCTGTTTTCTTTCTGTCTTGGGGTCTTGCCTTACTTGGGTCTTCCCCATCAACAGATTAACAAGTGTGTTTTAGAAAGCCCAGACCTCTATGTGGCACATATGGAAATATCTAATAATAAAAATTATAAAGTTTTGAATTAAGTAGACCTAAATAATTATTTTTGGGGGCCACTTGGCATATCCCCATTCTTTTCTGGCACATCTCCTTTCTTACCCAAAGTAATATCATCTGCTCAACCTTAATCTTTTTACTGAAACTTCTATCATGGGTCGGTAAGAGATTTAACCAACTTGATCAAAACGCTCATTCTCTTACCATTAAACAATGCATTGGCCTCGTTCACACTCGGACTCACAACGTCTAACAATAGTTGCCTTTTCTTGCATCCTTACTGGGTGTACTGGGTGATTCGTAAACGGAAGAATGCAATGCCGGAATAGTAATCACAGCTGTGAGAAAAGGGAAATGTTCATTCAACTGGAAATGTTCATTTAATAAAAGGATTTCGAAATAAGACCTAAGATAACCATTTTGAAGCTTTAACAAAACATCATAATCAGATTAGTCTGGCTATCCGGCGTAATAGCCACAGTCCCTTCTACTGTTTTCCTCCGAAAAACAAAAACAAACACAAAAGATAAAAAAAATAACAAAACAAATGAAAACAAAGGACACCTTAAAAGTACAGTCCCAGTTTTTTTTGGTCTTGTATAAAATGCCTGCCTAACATTGACCTAGTCTAAAGAAATAATTAAATCCATTCCATTTTGGAGACCAGGCTGTGAATTGCGAGAGAATGAGAATGGACGAACAGTCTTTGTTCATTGCAGAACACATCCTTTTTGGAGAGTCTAGACTTGGAGGTGGAATGTCCATCCTTTTAAAGCCAGCATTGTCGTCCTCTCTTCTTATATGGCATAACGATTCAGTTGATGACAATCTAGTAATGTGTACTTTTAGATCTTTTTTAGGGTAGGCGCTATTTTGTGTCAAAATGTCACAATGCCTCATCCTTCATCTCTTCTCGCCCCTCCCCTTTCGTCCCCAAACCCAATATTGTATACAGGAATTCCACAGGACCATTTCATAATTTCAAATTGTGAGTGGTTTTTTCTTTCATAACTTGAGCAAAACCGAAGATCATTTTTCCAAATTCTGAAAGGGCACCTTAAAATAAAAATGAGTTTGCGATGAATTCAAAGACATATTTCTTTAATAAATCATACTAAATAAAGTGGAAATCTCTCACGTTTTATGTCATTATGAAGTAAAAAAAAAAAATTGTGAAGAGCAATTATCTACAGATCTAATTTATTTTCCTTTCTTTCCAAAGCTTCACGATTTTTGAAGGACAACTCTTCAACTTGTTACAGAACAAAACAAGATAATAATAATAATAATAATAAAACTGGGATTATTTTTATTCGGTTGAGAGATCCTGTAGTTGAATATCGTGATGTGAGCAGTTGGAACATGTGTCAGGGTCATGTGTAAACACAAGTCTTAAATACGGAAGTTAGGTAACAACATTCAGGCGGTTGGAATGAAAATATGAGATTGCTGTGAAGTTAACTTCGTTATGGTGTTGCTCATTCGTTTTGCTAGTTGGGTGATCTGGGTTCGAGCAATAAAAGAAATTCTGATTTTTTAAAAAAAGAAAGTATTTTGGCCATTCCTCACCAAACTATCTTTCACAGTAATTATGAAATATCTCTTTCCTATTTCTAAATGCAATATATTCCTTAGCATCTGATCACAGAGTAGGATGAGACTCGAGATTTTCTCGTTGCTTTCACTAGTGACAGTGCATGAGAACTTTAAATGAGATCTAAAACTTCGCCCCCCTTTTTTCTCTTTCTTGTTTTACTTGGTTACTTAGGAAATCATCTGTGTGGAGTAGCGTGCCGAACGGTTAGGGCGTTAGACTCAAGATCTAAAGGTCGTGGGTTCAATTCCCGACCACGGTCATGTTGTAAGTGTCTTGGGAAAGTATTCGTTCACATTTTTCTCAGTCCACCCGTCCGTAAATGGGTACCTGACTTTAGGTAGTGAAAGATATTGTCAGAATGCTATTAAATGGCAGCTGCACTGTATGCTTCCCAGGGAGCTGAAAAAATTTTGTAGCCATCAGGCCTGCTGGGGCAATAAGTAAGTCGGGAGAGCAAGCATTAGCCTGGATACAGGGCTTAATAAATCGCATTATTATCATTATTAAACCTAAATGTGCATATTAATCATAAATATCTGGAGATTTATACTGTAGATTCTCACGACATCAGGCCTCATTTATTAAAAAACTCAGCTTACCTGTTGTAATGGTTTAAAGGACATCTAGGCGAATGTCTAGTGTAACAAAATGATTAGAAGTCTATGTAACCTCTCGATACGGAGTAGGTGGAGATCTAGACAAAGCTTACACGATTTCAAACTTCAATAACTCCTTTGATTGAAACCTTGTACAGATGAAATTTGGCACTCATAATCAGATGGATATTTTCTGCTAATGTTCCGCATTTGAAATATCTAGCTACTATGAAATTACAAGTCTAACAATAGCACGCCCAGTGTGCGTCATACACAGTGGTCCAGGTACGTCATATTATGACACCTGTCTTTATTGTTTTTTGATGTGACAAAAATAACTGTAGCACCTAGATCATTGAAGCTTGCAACAATAGATTATATCTGCCTTTCAGTTTGCTTAAAATGTCATCTCAATTTTTTCTTACTTTTGGAGTTATTGGAATTTGAATTACTTACACTTTTTTTTTTCGCCCACCTTGTTTACAGCTTATTGCAAGCAGAGCAAGTTATTCTTCACTTGTCGCGTCGTTCGCAAGATCGATCACATTGTTCATTAATTTCTAAAAAAGTGCACATACAATATTGAATGTCTTTGTAACCCTCATCCTCCAAACCACCTCCTTCTTGTTAGCCACAGATAAAGGGATTAGCACAACACCTCTTACTCCACTGATGAAATTTTCGAACTTAAAGATGCTGATTTTCAAAAAAACTCTCATCGGTTTCCAAATTTGACATTGTACCGGATTGGATCTAATTGGTATCGAGTACATGAAACTATCGAAAACATTAATCTGGCGCACATTTCATAAGCAATGCCCTGGACTGCGGGGTATGTTTGTGTTTTGTGGAGCTCTCTCTCTCTCTCTCTCTCTCTCTCTCTCTCTCTCTATCTCTCTCTCTCTCTCTCTCTCTCTCTC
>JAWQUT010000340.1:66271-89790 GCA_033807755.1 Ellobium chinense
CAAAAAAAAAACAACAAAAAACAACACACATACATACCCCTTACCCGTTATCTCTAAAATTATTGTTAAAATCCCATTGAGTACAAAATGTCAATGCGGTCCCTCAACTCATAAAGTCAGCGACTTTTTTTTCGAAGGGATCTTATGTTTTAAACCAGAATATTTCACTGTGATATTTATCAAGTTACAGTATTTCTCTCGAAATAAATGAGCTGCAACAGCAATTACGTCTGTCACTACCATCACACGCACATAGAGAGTAAAAATCATATCTGGACCCGAATAACATTATACTGATTGAGAGAGTATTGTTACTTCTTGAAAAATTAATGAACATGAAAAAAAACAACCCATGTTTATTTATCCAATAGGGGAAATTGATTTACAATGTTATACAGTGTTATACATCTCATTCATTATACAAACATATAGAACCATATACATCATACATGTAAATACATACTATTACAAATGAAATACATAACAGAGTCATTGCTGGTCTCTCCCAGTGCAGCGTCCTGGTTCCTCCCAGCTCTAAAGCCAGGTACTTATTTACACCTGAGTCGAGTTGGGAAATGGGCGTGAATTGTCTTTCCCGAGGACACCACAGCGTAAACCGCCTGGTCTGCCAGTCACAACACATAAACCTTGGACTTGATAGTCTTCAGTTTCTGAGTACGACTCACAGACCACATGGCCACACTACCTCCTCTTATGCTGCTTGGTAAGTTAGTGGCCGCAGTTCTGCCGAGGAGACTCTAAGTCTAGAGTGGAGGAGTCTAGATCTACCGCTGTTGGGCTATTACAAGAGGCGTCCAAGATTACCGCATCCAGAATCAGGTCCTGTTATGTCATACACTGCAGCAAAAATTGCCAAACATGGGGAAGAGAGAATGGAAGAGAGCTGAGAGAGAGAGAGGACAGAAACAGAGAGAGAGGAAGAGAAAGAGAGGGGGAAAGAGAGTGGGAGAGTGGAGAGAATGGAAGGGAAGGGAAAGAAAGGAAGGAAGGGAAAGAAAGAAAGGAAGGAAGGAAGGAAGGAAGGAAGGAAGGAAGGAAGGGAGAAAGCAAGGATGGAAGGAAGGAAGGAAGGAAGGAAGGAAGGAAGGAAGGAAGGAAGGAAGGAAGGAGAGAGGGAAATGCAATAATTTTGTGTAGGTTCAATTTCCTTAAGATGATGAGTGGCATTTTTCTTTCTTTGTTCATGTAACCCTCTGTTTTTTCGGCACAATGCTGTATCAAAGACGTTGCCCTGAACTTAATCAGGCTGCCAACGAGAGAGATCTATTCCTGAAGACTTACGAGCACAAATGACTCAACTCCACAACTGGAGCTGGAGCTAAAGGCTTCACGTAACCCTGCTATCAAGACACACTGGACGGGACAACGCTTAGATCACTCGCGAACTTTCAAAGGTTAATTAATTAGTTTTTCCGGAGAAGTCAAAATCAAACCAGATCAGATCAAATGTCTGCCTGACCTCTTAGCAGTCTTGGCTGACCGCCTGTGTGTCACTGCGCTTAGGGGCAAAGTTCAGCCGCGGTTAATTATATCTACTCGAGTTGATCGGTATCGAATCAGCAGTAATCTAACCGAGGCATATTATCTTTAGTCAAGATGGTGAAAGTTCATTCAGCGCCCGATACTCTTTCGTTCCTCCAGGCTTGTGGGTTGAGATTAATCCCAAGGAAACCAGGACAAATGGCGTTACTTTAGAGCCACAGTAATTGCCCTGGTTTTCTTGCGGTTAGTCACATTTCTTCGGGCACGGGGTCAAATCCAGGAAGTCAAGACAAGAAGTCCAGAGGACGTCCTAACACAAGCTACGAGGGAAGTAAAGAAAAGGACAGATAAAAAAAAAAAATCACCTTACTCCCAAAAGAACTATAAAAAGAAAAAAGTTGACTGCACGGACAAGAGATCGAGACGATATAACAGGGGACAACAGCTCGTGGAGAAGATGAACGTCCGATGTGTCACTGATACAGAAAGGACGAGGGTCCAAGGTAAGGAGGACATGCGAATGAGGTCACTTAATCATCGTATGCCGACACTGGGGCCATATCGTTGATGGCAAGCGGTCCTAGCCTTGTACACCTTAGTTTGGGTACCTTTAATTACTGATTCGATTTGCGGCTGCTATCCTTCGATGTCTTGATGCACCGATCCAGTAATTCACATAATATGTGGAATTTTAAATGAAACAAACCAACCAACCAACCAACCAACCAACCAACCAACCAACCAACCAACAAACAAACAAACAAACAAACAAACATAATACAAACAAAAGAACGAAAATACCATCATCCTGTATCGAACAAATCATTATAGTCTACATTTTAACGGGAATTATGTTCTGCTGCTCTTTGTGATCACAGAGTGGAATTCTACTTATTATGATGGATGAAAGGAAACAAACTTGTGAAATGTTGAAAAAAATCTATAAGAACTAAATGTCAGTCATGAGAGTGTTGCGACAAGGTGTAGCCTTGAAGTTTGAATTATTGACACTCTAAATTTAGATTGGTTGGTTTATATACTGAAATGTGGTCTATCGGTTGGAGGTCTTGTAAAATGTCAATTCTACGTATGACGTACATGTTCATCCTTAATCATAGTTACAAACAGCTTTATGTTCCTCTGTTGTATTCGAAAACTCGTTCGTCATATTTCCTATTGTGAGCAGTCGGGAAGTGTGTTAGGGTCACAAGTGAGCACTAGGCCCTGACGTGGAAGTTAAGGAACATATTCAGGCAGTAGAAATGTAAGAATTAAATTGCAGTGAAGTTAGCCTCCCTGTAGTGTAGTGGTAACACGTTCAGGCTAGCAAGCTGAGAGACCATGGTTCGACTCCCGGCAGGGTCATGAAATTTTCTAGTATAGGTTTTTTCGGCCCTTCTTCTCAAAATTTACAGTAACTTGGTAAAATCCCTGGTGACACATTTCCCTAAAATAGCATGTAGCATCTGAAAAATTATCAGACTGAGCTCACATTCCACCCCCTTAAGGTATGAAGATGCCAATAGCACCTGGCATAAAAAATATGCAATTTCAAATTGTCTCCATAAAATCAGAAAATTGGCCATGGAGAAAGGTGGGGGGTGGGGGGTGGGTGTTGGATTTTAATTTCAAAGGCTTAGATAGGTGCAAATACATGTGTAGACACAGAACAGGTAAGGTTTAGCCACTCAAGTATAAAATTTGTGGTTGTTGTTAGGTGGTTAAAGTAGGACACGCACATCAAAAATAATTTTCCACTTTTCAATACCTTTTCTCTCTAAAAATTATCTATGGTGCCCACCGAGTCAATTTCGCGAAAAAAGAGCATCATTCTGTTATCGTGCGCGTATGTAATATGACGCAATAAGGAGAGCTAGAGTTACCGGGTTTGGCCCTTAAGTCCAGAATTATTCCCCCTCCCCGATCAGCAGAAGCCCGCGGCAAAAACGCTGACGTCACTTATGTTCCAACATCTGCAGACACCTCTACCTGAAGATGTATTATTCAGCTTTTAATTAAGGTTCTGGTATCCCAAATTCAAATGTAAAGTTTGATAGAGTAAGCCAGAAAAAGTATTCTGCATTTTTATTGCCTCAGCATGATTTTGTTTGGCATATCTACTGTTCACAGAGGAATTAAAACGTTCATACCAACATGCTATCACCCGTCCGCACAGCACTGGCTAGACAGCTGGGCCATGTGGCAAGGACGTATTTGACGTAAGCTTATGGCCGCCACGCGCGCAGTGGTTGTAACAATTCGGACTGTGGATAATGTAATCCTATGGGTTGTCTGGGGCCAGCAGAGGCTTGATATCATTATGACAGACACCTGAAAGACTGTTTTATTGGAATAATAGGGTACCGTATGATTTAATATGGTCTGTAGGACGGTTCAGTCTTCCTTTAAGGTTACCCTGTTTACTGAGTGAAAAGGCGTAACATAGTAGGCAGCCTGCTTCACTGCCTAAATTCTCAAAATCTAACTGGTTTAGGGTAAATTTTCTTTGTGTCAAAATTTGGAGGAAGAGCTAAACAACATGTTTGGAAGTATTTTGGCATGGAACCCCTGTATAAGTTAATGAGAGGTGTAAAACTGTATATAGCTAATAGTGAAAAAACATTGGCATCTTCATGCCTTAATAAAGAGAGAATACCATAATATCGTCACGCTCATAAGATAATTGCAAGTCATTTTTTTGTTGCTGAAGAAGCTGTTACCATTGGCGCAGGGATCTCAGTCAATGGCATCATTGGGTTATGTGTGATATTTACTAACTGCATTTTAAACTGCTTGATTGCTGAATAACACTTTTGCTAATAATGTTTGTGACGTTCATTAATCAAAACAAAGTTTTTTCTTCTTTCCTGAAAATGGCAAAAAAAAAAATGACTTAGGCAATTATCTTCGTGACGATTATGCCTTGCCACCCGGTTACGGGGAAATACTGTTTTCCTGTGTAGAGGCTGCTGAGCTCATAGTAATCTGGTGGCACCAGCACTTGGAAAGTAAAAAGCATAGTTAAGGGATGGATGGCCGTAGTACCTTCTAAATCCAGTGGATTTCGATGCAAATGTGCCTCCAACCTGCTTGCTCCCCTGTTTACCTCCCCAACGAAATGTTGTCGTCTTGATGTTTTCAGATTTGGCTCCATCCAGTTCGAACATACCATGCCACGTCACTCTATGTCGCCGAACATTTTTATATCCTCTCTTTCGTACTTTTTATCGGATAAAACTACAAGGAGGCTCCATAATCAGATAACAATAGAGACTAATGGTAGAACCACTTTCTGCTGGGTTCTGAACAGGGGAACGAAGCACGTATGGAGCTGTCCGGCGAGCAGTGGTGTTGTTGCCTGAAACAAGGAAAAAATTAACTGATTCTGTCGGACCTGGCACGGAACGACACGACTTTGACATAAGAATATACCGATCAAGAGAATGTGGAAACATAAAAATACGACTTTTATGTACTTCATAGGGAAAATGAGTTACAACGTCACATAGTGTTATACATTCCATTAACAATACAAACACATAGAAGAATACATACAAACATTGTGAAATACATAATATTACGAATGGAATACATAACAAAACTCATTGCTGGTCGCAAGTGGTGCAGCGCCATGCCCCCTCCCACGCCGCCCCTTCTCTAAACCTAGGTACTTATTTATATATGAGTCAAGTGGGGCAATGGAAGCGAAGTGTCCATCCAAAGGACACTTTAACGAAATCTTCCCGGCCCGCCAGTCGAACACACAACCCTCAGACTTAATGACAGACTTTCACTTTCTGAGTACGACTCGCAAACCACACGGCCACGCTGCATGCGTTGCGACTTTACACCTCATGCAGTGTCCGGATCATGTGTCTTCATGTTCTTATTCCGACTCATTCTGACAAGATGGCACTGGCCCCTGATTAGCTTGCCATCTATGCACCATCTCGTTGGGTCTAGCTCTGGGAACCTGTGTCCGGACTGTTTAGCGGCAATGGCACCAGCCAAATCTCACCGGTCGTCTGAGATTAGAACTTTGCACCCATGCCATGAAATTTCCTTGAACCCCCGTGGGACCAAATCCTGGCATCAGATCGCCCTTAATAAGTCAGGTCCACATGTAATAGTCTATCAGGACTTCAAAATCCTCTGCCGCCTGTCGCAGATTTTACACAAATGCGGTTTTTAAAGTCTTATTTAATTACACCTTTGCAAACGAAGCAAGAAATTCAGACAGAAGACATTATCAATCGCAATCCGGATAAATGCAATATTCGCTTATTGACAATGTTTTCACCATAACAAAATGCTATATTTCTATATGTAACACTCACTTTATAATATTGACTTTTTTAATGTCTAAATTTTCCATGTTACCGAGGAATTGTTATAAAGCGGAACTAACATTACCTTTTTCTCCTCTTCCACCTACAACTCGTGAACCGACAGACATAGTTCGCCCTTACCGTTACCAAGATGACTTATGGCGTGTCGACACGCGAGAGAAGACGTCCCATCCGGACCCCGGTGTCGCGGTCTCAGTCGCCATCTTGAATCGTTGGACTCATTCGAGATCGACTAAGAATCCAGGACAAATTCAGTACTGTAATCGAAATAGTGTTTTGGTAATCGGTGTAACTCGTTCATATTATTAAGTCTTTTGTTAAATCTTATTAGCTCGGTTTGGGGTATAAAAGAGAGGAGAAGCATTATGGGATACTTCATTATAATTTGAATTCAGTCTTACGGTTAACATCAGAGCACTATTTTTCAGAGCGTCATGGATAAAACACCACTGTGAATGATGGTTATTATACTTAGGTCTTTGTCTCTTCATTAGCATGCAGACCACCATTGAATCTCGCCGCATCCGCCTCCGACACAAGGCCATTCATTAGATGTTCCTACATCAAATTTGAAACCGTTGAGGACTGCCGCCACGCTGCCGAGCTTTTTCATCCGGTTTTGTACAAAATGCGACTTGTTTCTAATAAACGTGTGCGCGCGTGTGTTTTGAGGGGGACGGGGGAAAAGGGGAAGGGGGGAGCGAGTTGTGTTCGAAACGTGAAGGTTAGGATCTGTGGGGGAGGGTGGAAGTATGTGAGCGGGAAAGAGGGAGAGAGAATGAGAAGAGCCACGCTGAGCAGAGCGAAAGAGATAGAGTAGATGAACGGGGGTGCGTGAAGGATGCTGAAGGAAGAAGCTGGAGGACATGAATGAAGATGCGTGCCTGATGTCTCATAATTGTGTAATGTACTATGTAAATTGAATGCTTTTGGCCTAGTGCCTAAAATAAACTGAAACTGAACTGAAAACTGAAACATCAGATTTGAAACCGTTGAGGATTGCCGCCACGTTGCCGAGCTTTTTCTTCCGGTTTTATACAAAATGCAACTTGTTTCTAATAAACCTCTAGCAGGTGTGCACTCTTCCTTGCTGTGTCTAGCGCGCACCAAATAAAAGGCGCTAAGAACAACCCTGCCTACATAATACAAGGAAGGGGTGTGGCTTCCCATTTGTCAAACTGCATTGATCAAACAAACGTAGCCACGGTCAAAGTATGAGTATGCTGTGGAAGTGTTTGGGATTAAAGGGTTGGGATACTGAAATCTCGTAAGACAGCTCGGATGCTTGGCCTTTTGACTGATAAGCTGAGATTTGTGACGTTAGTCATGCTTTTCATATCACAAAGTACAAAACGTAATCAAAATAATGCAAAATAAGACTTCGTCAGTGATTAGAGGGAAACCTAGCTTCATCCAGTGTAGTGGATTTTGAAGTTATGAAATATGACAAACAAATTGTGAAGCAGCGTAGCCTAACAATTACGCCGTTGGCCTCTTGATCTAAAAGTGGTGAGTTCGATTCCGACCACAGTCGCGTTGTAAAGGCCCCGGGAAAGCATTTCATTCACATTTTCCTCAGTCCATCCGTCTGTAAAGCGGATACTTGGCTATAGGCTATATTGTTAGAATTCTAGTGATCAGAGTCTACTAATTGCAGCCGCACTGTATGCTCCCCGGGGAGTGGAGAAAGTCTTAGAATGAACAGGTCTGCTGGGGTAATAATAATGTAAAGTCGCGTGAGCGGGCATTGGCCTAAATATGAGACTTATAAACCGCTTATTACAAATCATCACGCATTACAAAACCAAGGCTTTTCTTTAAACTGCAAAGCAATAATCAGATTATTTTTTCTACTTGCCTCACTTCCCGAAGATAGCCAAGGCGTACATTGCCAAGGCCAATCATGGGTTTTTAAATTTCCTTGTGTAAGCTGGTCTGCCTCGCTCAAATAGTTCCTACTGTAACCAATGTTACTTGCAATCGAATACAACCTCGATACCATTTGGAACAAAATACTTGGTAGATTTTCACTCGATTTCATCCACTATCCCTTCCTTGTCAGATGTGATAAAATCCAGTCTGGCAAGGCAGGTCAAGTAAATCTGGCACCGTCTGCGCTGGCCCTGGAAAAGCATTCAGGTGACAGAGACCAAAATTCTTATAGGCAGCGTCGGATATAAATGTAAGGGGAGAGGGTAAGAGGGAGAGGTGGTGCAGGGTTTCCAGTCCTCTTGCTGAAAGATGGTATCACTGTTCAAGTTTGTTCAATGAAAAAATAATCTTGATAAGATCAGGCATGAACATTTTTTAAACTTTGTTTGCGTGGCTTTTGGAGACACAGAATCATTAATTCCACCCTATACCTGTGGTGCTACGAAAAAAAAAAGCAAAACAAAACACCAAAAGCCAGTCATAAACTCTCGTGGCACCATCATATTGAAGAGATTAATAAAAAAGCAAATCAAAGAATGTATTTCATACGCAGGCTCAAACATTTTAACATACAAAATGAAATCATTCAGTTATTCTATACTTCAACCCTCCAAAGCATTTTTACGTTTGGAATTACTGGCTGGGCCGGTAACATCACAAAATACAAGAGCTAAACAAGAGGGATAAAAACAAAATAAATCGCATTGTTAAAAAAGCTGGAAAAATAATGCATGTCACATTGCCATCTATTGATCAGCTGTATTTGAAAGCGACTATCGACAAAGTAAATAAAATTCTCTCTGATATTGGACATCCTCTATTTAATAAATATAAAACATCAGTTCGAAGCGGCAGACTTCTGTTCCTGTGTTGCAAAACAGAAATAGAAATTCTTTCGTGCCGCCTTCAGTCAGAGTGATGAGGGACTCTCCGTCAGAGTAAATCTTTAAAAAAAAAAAAAAATGAAGCACACTGCACTGTAAACTCACAGTGAGAATGGCCAGAAGTGGTGGGGGAGGTAGGAGGGGGTATAAGACTAACATGTGAAGTGAACGAGTGATTATTGTTGTGATTAGTTTGTAACCTGATTTATGAATCGTATGGCAGTATGCATGAATGTGAATTAGTCTGAGTATTGTATTGTAATGAGTTATGTACTACTATGTTTAGACTACTTGATTATTTATTATTTACTGTCATGTACCACAGCCAAGGCAATTTTCCTTTCTAAGGATAATAAAGTCATTCTTATCTTATCTTATACCCGTAGCTAGCCAAACTGGATAAGGAACAAAAAGTCTATGTAGGTTTCTTCTAAAGCTGCACTGAGAAAAGAGAACGCACTGTATTAAGAGGGTAAGAGGGAGATGTGGTGCAGGGTTTCCAGTCCTCTTGCTGAAAGATGGTATCACTGTTCAAGTTTGTTCAATGAGAGACCAATCTTGATAAGATCAGGCCTTCATGAGGTAAAGATGACAGCTGGTGGCAGAATCACTTAACTTCTCGTACGCTCGCTAGATCGCAATTTTTGTAGCGCAAGAAAGAGACACATGCAAAGACACACACGGTCACACGGACAGACAGACAGACAAACAGACAGACAGACAGACAGACAGATAGATAGACAGATAGACAGACAGACATACAGATAGATAGATAGATAGATAGATAGATAGATAGATAGATAGATAGATAGATAGATAGATCGAGCTTGATTTTGAAACTGAGTCCTCACATCGCTAACAAACCACTTGGTACCCACTTGATCTCCATTAGGCGAAGTGTCCGTCCAACTGAATGTCCGTTCGGCTAAGTGTCCGGTCAGCCAAGTGTGTTTTTGCTCTAGTGTCCGTTCCGTCAAGCATCCTTTGATTGTCCAAATATCCGGCCACGTCCGTCTTAATCCAAGCAGGACTGTACTTTATTCCTCCCGAAAACCTGAGTTCTGTACAGCCTACACAAAGAAAAGATTTGAGAAAGAAAACTTCCCAAATAATATAGGTAGACTACGTTTTTCTGCTTCAGACAGCCGATACTAACTAAAACTGCCAGCGGTCACAGCCTACAAAAACAGTAATGTAACTCTGATGAGTGATATTCTTTAGGAAAGGGGTATTTTGGCAGGGCAGCCAGAATACCATGTGGAGCGTATTTTGGCTAGACAGTCAGATGGTAAGTTTTTCGTTTGTGACAAAGCTCAGCAACATGGTTCTCAGCCATCTGGAGAAGGAGAAGGAAATTATGTTTGTGGAGATCTTTATGTGAAGGTTGGGTCATTCTTCAGAGTCTGAGTCAGTCAGTGTGATTATCCGCTGAGCTGAAAGGCAAATCGCTGATTTGAGTGAAAGTCAGTAGACTTTGTAAACTTACGATGGAAAAACTTGGCAGTGGGATGGGGGAGATAACTCGGAAAAATTTTGTCGGTTGAAATAACAAACCAGCGGAAATACTCCGTGAGGTGTATTCTGGCTTTTCTGTTCAGTACACTCAATCCATTTTCGTTAATCAATTTTTGTTTGGTAATGCTACATTCAGTGGATAGATTGAAACTTGATGTGTGGCATGGAGCACTAAAAGGTTACACAAGAGCATTAATTTTGAAATCACTTGAGCTGGACTTACTAAGAAGGGTGATCTACTTATCACATTATTTTTTTTTTCTCCTTCTCAGGGGCCCGGTGATCGTAACCGTGGCCTGTTCTAATGCATTTGTCACTTCCCTGGCCAGTGTAGGTTAAATTAAAGCAGCACTATTTCGGGTCAGAGGATTGAAAAGATAGAGGCTGCCAATGAGCTAAACCCCCGTTCTCTTGAAATAACCTGATGCCTCTACTAGCTTCTCACGGAGGTGGGTCAAAGGAAGAGACACTGCGAAAGACTTGACTTGTCATGGGCTATTAAAAGTAATATATATATATATCTATTTTAATAAAACGCTTCAGCCAAATTTGTGTCACAGATTTCTTGAGAATTACGTAACGTAAAAACATGCGGTTTTCACCTAAATTCGTAGAAAAATACACGAAAAGTAACTATACACATCAGTCCTCTTTATTTTTTTTACTCTTTAAAAAAAAAAGAATGTGTATAGCAACGAAATACAATCTCCGATAAATCTTTTTATTCCGCCCGATTCGCCAATCGTCCAACTTTTTCACGGGGTCTAATGCATTCGTCAATGATGCCTTTCGGTGCGCTAGGTATTCTTTCGCCGCTGGTGCGTTGCCTGCCTGCCTATTTGTAAAATGGGGAGTTAGTCTTGTATATATATACTAGTCAAAGCACCCGCAAATTTGCGGCGTTTTTGTGCGAAGGAAACGTCTAAACTTCATCTACATCATTAACACCGCTCCTCTTTTTGTAAATATTGTGCTCACACACGGCATTGTGTGTAAACATATCAGTTAAGATGAAAATTAAAAAAAAAAAGCTACGCCAGCCTCTCTAAAAACCCTCCTTATCTGAGGAATTTGGCCTCAAAAACACCAATTTGGCTACATACACCACAATAGTAGTGACGTCCTGAGCATAAACGTCAATTTAAAAAATGGAACAGGTCATTTGAATATGGGAAAATCCATTTTCTACATATTTCTGAGACAATCAGGAACATCACAGCTCACCATTTTTTTTAAAAAACGGACCAATTTTGGTCGGTTTTGACTTACACATGATGAAATCAGTGGAAAAATTCACTTCCACGATGTGCATGGGAGGAAGCGTTTTTTGGCTGTTGGTACAGCCAAGTCTTCGACTTGCATCTTTCTATCGGAAAGCACCAGTATTCGCACTGGTGGTTCACACGGCCAAAGCCATGTTCATTCTATTATTCTGCTCCTTTTCGTAACGATGATTATGTTCACTCTGGCGATTGAGTCTGCTACGTACATATTCTCGACCCGGCATCTGATACAAATGCTCAGTTTCAATTTCGGCGACCGGAAGTAAACATTTCAGGGGCGAACAGCAAAAACCAATGACGTATGGTCCATTTAAAAACACCGAACTGGGACCGTATTCACGAAAGAAAGACAATTTACGTAATTATCAAAATAATACTTACGGACCGTTTAAGGCGGAAACATTATCAAAAGAAACACCTTCAGACCAAAAGGAAGGTGCATGCAAAATTTTGGGTTGGGTGGTGCACAAATAGTCGAGATATGGCTGTTACAAAATTTCACGAGTTTTTTTATAATATAAGATATTTTTTTTTTTTTGTAGATCAGATGCTTACCTCCATTACTGGTGAATGGGAATAGCCAACGAAAATTAGAGCTGGAGAGACGGTGGTCGTCAGTACAAAGTAATATATATCGAAAAGATTTGGGATGTATAACCTAAAAATATGCATTTATTGTGTGTTTATGACTAAACATTATCTAAAAAACAAATTTTGATCTAAACATGTTTTACTTTCTATTCATTATTTTCATTTCATCTATCTGTCATTCTGTCCTTCTGTAACGGGAGAAAAATGAAAAATTATTTATGGAAAAAAGATATTTAGCCAAGGTTGCCGTCAACGATAATGGAAAGGAGACGATTGTAAACTGTCATTTCCAAGCTAGCTGGCAACAGTTGCTTTCGACACTGATTGAAAGCGGAGTGGTATTGTTAATTCCTTTTATTTTTGCCATTTTGATTCGTAAAAGCCCTCCTGGCAGCTTCATTCTGCGCTGTCAGATGGAATGCCAGTCATTACAGGGAAAAGTGAAGCCATAACAATATTAATACCCGCTGGGGTTTCTCCAGATTTTTGGGGGGCAAAAACTTGAATCATTTATAACTTTGATAGTAAAGGAATAAAAACGAAAAAAAAAGTGCCAGGTCTCGACCCGTGGGTAATACTATGAGCCTTCACTAATTAAAATACAAGAAAGCACTACACATTTTGGGAGCCTTTTTAACAGAAGGACGCCATGAGGAATACTTTTAAAGACCTTGAGGTAAATTCCTTGGATTTTCGAGAAACTTGGAATAAATGAGGATATACGCGAAAATTGACATGGTCATAATGGATTTGTCCAACAACAACAGCATCAGCAACAGCAACTCGAGTAACAAAAATTAGACCAGCAGCAACATCAACGACAACACCAATAGATCTTCCCAGCTTTGAGAAACCCACTTTTCAAGTTCTAAACAACAAAGAAATTCAGTACTTCAGACCTTGCGCAGTAACGACAGGATCTCTTACCACGTATAAATTCCATTAGTCTAGCGGTGCTGACTGCATCCTTAGTGGCGTTCAACGTGCAGAATTAACGTAATCATTACGATGATCAGAAATCCCGTCCTTGGTTCCCAAGCCCTCTATTAAGGGACTTCCAAGAAGAGAGAGGGGGTCAGGGAAGGAGAGAACACCATAGCCCAAAATTCAGTCCGCAACGAAATATAACTCTCTTTTCGATTAACGAAAAAATCCAGGAGAGTAAGGAAAAGAAATCATGAAACCTTAGAATATAACTTCATTGTCAGCCTCTGTTGGACGCAGATTAGGACATAACAGCCAAATGTCACGACACTGACTGTACATAAACGGGATTTATTCTGGAGGTCAATGAACTGTAGCGAGTGACACTTCTTCTTGGTTGATTACCCTCCGTTTTATACCTGGTTGAAGGCGGATTACACCTGGTTAAAGAAGGATTACGGATTTTCAAGCATGTGTGCACATTAAGGGAAGGTATAACCCAGTTCATCCACTATAAACCTGCACTTTTGAGAGTGGTCGTAAAAAAGTACGGTAACAAATGTCCTGTAAAAATCACATGAATGAAACGATGAAAACAGTAGTAATGAGGATGGTGAGATAAGTGAGGATAGGAGGAGAGGGAGAATACTGGAAGGCCTGAGAGGAGGAGGAAGAGAAAAAGGTATTGATGGATATGGAAGAGGTAGAGGAATAAACATAATTATAAGGACGGGAAGGCAGAGACAAAAACTCAAGGATAACACTATGTGGTGAGAGTAAAAAAGAAGAAAAAAAAAGAGTGAGGAGGAGAAATGAATATGATGGGGTTGAAAATGAGATGGAGGAGGAGAGGCTGTGAGAAGCATGCAAAACATTTCATTTACCAGACATGATTGGCATCTTTGGCAGGCAGGAGTGGACAGAGACACCTGGTGAAGGTTGTGGAGAGATCTACTGATCTAGATAAAATCAATGTTACATCTTAACAACAACAACAACAACAACAACAACAACAACAAACAAACAAACAAACAACAAACAAAAACAAAAAACACAAACAAACAAAAAAAAAACTAACATCTTCAAGTGTATAATATTATATGCGGCCTAGTGACGTCACTACCACCAGTGACGTCACTGCTAGATGAAACGGCTTGAAATAAATCTACAGAATTTCTTACGCTTCCCTTTGTGCAGTGTGTTTTTTTGGTGGCTGTCATGACCCATTAGTTTGTCGCAAACGAAACCCAATAACTGGAAGGCCTATTGTTATAGTTCCCTTATACAATAATTTAGTTATCAGAACAAAGCACGAAAGATATATTTTACTGCACACTGCACTACACTGCACACAGCCTGCCGAAAAACCAGATCTATGTCTTAATAAATTTAATTAAAGTAATCATGCCGCTGACATCAAAAGCAAGAATGTAAAATTATAATTGAAAACTCTTCCGCGAAGAGGATTTTAACAGTGAAGTTAAAGCATCGCATACTACGTGAATATATGTATTAGTTCACATTATGTTTGTTTCCAAATATACAGAATATTTTATAGGCCTAAATATGCACGTCAACTTTTTTTTCTCAATACTTATCCAACTTTTCTAAATTTTTTAATGAGTAAAATTCATTTGAGGAATCTGATTGAAAAAAAAGAAAGTCAACATTTGTTGAATAATAATGGATCAAAATAATTGTTTTAGAAACACAAAATACGCAGCATCAAAATGACACAAAACTTTGAGAAAATTGAATTTCATAAAATGGCGAAAGCTTCACAACTGACTTTAAAATACCTTCCTTTTTTTGGGGCTAAAGAATCACCATTACATTGGTGAAGAGAACAACGGTTTCAGTTTCAGTTTATTTATTTAGGCCGCAGCCAACCAGATACAATCTACAAAAATTCAGAAAGAATGGGAAGGAAAAAAATGGGAAGGAAATAGAAAACAGAAAACACTCTCAGTTTACATTTACTGAGTGACATCTCTGTCTTTCTCTCTCTCTCTCTCTCATACATACACACACACACAAGCAGGCACACACAAACACACACACACACACACACACACACACACACACACACACACTCACACACTTTTACTACCTCTATAACTCACTCTCTCACTCACTCACTCTCCGTACCAAAAATTGAAAATTTCATTTGAAACTTCCACAACATCCTGTTATATTAGCGTCCATAGCAATCTCCCCCCCCCNGCTGCCCTCCGTAAGTTAGTTGTTCCACTGCATGTAATAGTTTGTAACATTAACAGTGCAAACCAATTTGAAGTTTGCAATACAAGCTTTGGGCAACACTCAATCATGAGCGCTCTCTCGAACATCAACTCCTGAACCCAAATTCGTCTATGATTGCCCACCTGAATTTCAGTATGGGAAATCTTGAGGCATGATGTCTTCCAAAGGTCTGCAGTTATCGCCACACGGAAGGAAGTCATTCAGAATACGGGGAAAGTACTCCACACATACATGACAGTTGGAGGAGATAATGCCAACGAATGCATGTTAAAGACAGAGGGCATTTAGAGCTCTTCTTATGGCCATCAAATGCACATTTTGTGAACTGATTACACGATTAAGATGTTGCTGCATTCAATGTGTTTTGTCCTTGCATACAAACATCGTCACGCGTAAGTCATTTTTTGCCATTTTGAGCAAAAAAGAAAAGACTGTATGTTTTGATTAATGAACGTCACAAACATGTTTAGCAAAAGTGTTATTCAGCAGTCAAGCAGTTTAAAATGCAGTTAGTAAATATCACACATAACCCAATGATGCCATTGACTGAGATCCCTGCGTCAATGGTAACAGCTTCTTCAGCCAAAAAAAAGACTTATGCAATTATCTTATGAGCGTGACGACATATATCCATGAGTGTATTTTGCCACAACATAAAGGCGTCTTTTCCTGACTCTGTCATTTTCATAAAATTCTCAAAATACTTTCGTTGATCACAGATTATAACAATTTTATGCGCCAAACAAATCTCCCTTCCCAAATTTTATTCAGTTAATTAAAATGTTGGAAATTTTGTTTACCTTTCATGAGCGTCATTAAGGGGAAAAACACAACAAGAACAGTTGTTGCGTATTTCATTTTTCTTTGTTTCAAACAGCATGTTGTTTTGAAACACCTCCATCATGGGATGGCCATCTACTCGATTTGCTCCGTCCTCCTAATTGCGGCAAATTATTATGTCTGTCGCTCAACTCCCGATCGGGCATTTTCGTGGGCTCATATTCGACGTCTGGAATTTCGAAAAACCTTAGCTGTTCCCCACCACGCTTTGGCGCTCCGGCTCGTTTCTGCTGTTCAGCTTGCTTTGGTCTATGTCCCTGTGGTGCTCGTAGCTCAGTTGCCTTGGCTGGCAGGCGTGCTCTCTTCCACCTGAAATGTTTCCGTAGAGCGTCCCTGAAACGTTTATTCATTAAAGAGTTTATGCCTTGGAGGGTAAGCTGCCCCATTAACGCCCATATAATTAGCATATCCCCCATATCGTCAGGTATTGAATATTTCACTCCTTTGTAGATGCCTCCCAACATTAACGATATACCTAGCGGCAGTTCGGCTGCCAGGAACACTAATAAACTAACCAATAACATCCTAGAGATCTGAATAATGTTTTGACTTGGGTCTTTCATGCGTTTGGTCGTTGACACATACGTTTCCAAGTTCCGTCGAAAGCCAGCCGCATGTCGCATCTCTTTCACGATCAGTAAGATGACGACTGGCAAAATCGCACAAGGCAGGAGATTGACCAGTACCACCCGATTCCAAAAGCCCAGGCAACCAAAGATGGAAACCCCCATTGCTTCGTGGTATAACTGTACCGTCCATATCGTCATGTTCAGACCACGCGGACTATTCACAGGCTGAGAGACGTGGGCGCCGATGTAACTGGGCACTGACAGAAGCGTAACCGTTATAAATACGGAAAGTACCCACAAGAAGGCTCTGGGATTGCTCAAACATGACGATCCTATCATCTCTTTATACATGAAGAAGGGTAAGGCCACAGCCAGCCAGTTGGCTATACCTCTGGTGTTGAGAAGCAAATAGATGTACACTAGGATGATGGAGTCAGAGATGGGATGTTTCACCACTGGACGGAACGACGCCTCATACAAATGCACGGAAAAAGGAAGGCTGAACAACATGGTCAGACCGTCCGATAAGGTCAGGCCCATCAGAAAAACGCCGGAGGAAGACAATGTACGCCTCTGCATCAGGAGATAGATGCTCAGCACTGACGCCAGAATGCCCATGATGCACATGGTGCAGAGAATAACCGCAAGGAAGGAACGAGACGATTGGCTGACTTTGTCCAGAGCATTGTACATTCTAAATCCCAAGGTCTTGTTCTGCAAGATGTGGGCCGAAACTAATGTGGACACCATAGACTCATTGGAGTGGCATTGTCGTCATCACAGCGGTCAAGCTCCGAAGAAATCTCCTGAAAAGTGAAACAGAAAAGTGAAAAAGTCGTTAATCTTTCTTTCTTTCGTTCTTTCTTTCTTTCTTTACTCTCTTCCCATCTTTCTTCTTTCTTACTTTTTTTCTTTCATTATTATGAAATTTGAATTATGTCATGTATTATCGAGAATATTGGCTACTAGCCTAAATAAAGCTTTGAACTTGAACTTGAACTCTATTATATATTTGGCAACTTGTAAACAAATGTGTCACTTTTCCAGACAACCTACCACAGCTACAGACTTCAAATTTGGCATGAGGATACAGAACGATACATCGGTCGTCATGACGGCCTTCGATTTTAGCTGTTTAGAATCTCTTAATTATGAAAACATTTTTTTACAAAAATTTCAGGTCTTTCTACGGCTATTGACAATCCCTATCCGGAAACAAAACAAAATTTCGCTAGCGGATGACGTCATCAAACTTTGCGTTCGCGGAAGTATTTATTATCGGCGAGAACGGCAGTCGTGTTATGCCGGGGCGAGAGGATAGGGTGGAGAGACAACCATATAAACAGTACCAAAACTGTTCAGTGTAAGTTTAGTCACCCTCCCACCTTCCTTTACCTCTCCCCCTCCCCGGCAGAGCCGGGGCCTCATTTAAACTAAAATAATAAGATACACTATAGAGCCTAATAAATCTGTCAGGAGAAACAGTCCATACGTTCGCATTTCTGACGTGTTCGGCCTCGTGAGAAAATTTTTGGGCAAGAATTAAAATTCAGTCCTCCGCTTAATGGCAATTCCTCAAAAGCATGGGAAAAAGTTGCGATTAAATGAAGTTGCGAGTATGCACTGAATGTTGTTTCAGATATAGTATTCTTACCTGAAAAATGAATGCAATTCAGAGGATGTTGCCATATAGCGGATTATGATTAAGGGGGAGAAAACTATTATATAACTATTGTATAACTATTACATAACTATTATATAAAGGATTCGGATCCAAAAGCATTCCATAACAGCATGCTGGTGTTTCGAGTATATTATGATACTTCGGCTTGGGAAGGCATATTGTACTTGTACTTTGCCGCACCAAGAGCAATGAAAGCCCATTTATGAGACAGATTTCATTTTGCCTGTCTCTCTGCATTCGTAAAAGCCAAAGAGTCTCCGGCTTAATCACACTGTATCACAGTTGCAATACTCTGGGCATTTTTGACTCTAAGGTAAAGTTCCAGTATCGTACATATTCGATTACTAACACTACACTGGTAAGGCAGAGTGCAATCGAAATAAACACCTCATAGAAATTGTTATTGGTGACGATTTCTCACAGCTAAAACATTCTCTCTTCCCGAGCCTATTGCTTAGTATTAAAGACCACATTAAAAAGTTGGTCGGAGATGGTCACTCAGAGGCAGACTGGTTATAATAAGTAACGTGAGCGTGTCTGACATTCGTTTCCGTTGCTGTCATTTCCTGTTGTTCTTAAGTTTCATGAACGGTGGGATGAGGTTAAACCTCTTTGTGGGCACAGGCCTTCCTGGGACTCCCTATTGTAGTCACTAATTTAGGCGCTTGAACATGACATATATATACATAATATTACAAATGAAATGCATAACAAAATCATCGATGGTCGCTTACGGTGCAGCGCTCTGGTCCCCCCCAGCTCTAAAGCCAGGAACTCATTTACACCTGAGTCGAGTGAGGAAAGGGGAGTGAAGTGAAGTGTCTTTCCCATGGACACTACAACGTAAACCGTCCGGTCTGAGAGTCAAACACTCAAAACTTAAACTTCATTGTCTTCAGCTTCTGAGTACCACCCACAAGCCACACGGCCACGCTGTCTCCATTTGAAGAGTGTTCAGCACAATACATGAACATAACAAAAGAGACACTTAACAACATCGCTACGCGTCTTACTCTCATCCTCAATTAATACTGAATCTGTGGTTTTAAAAATTCATGCACCTCTTCGGGACGCTGTCGTAAAAAGCCTACAAAGCAAAACACATTATCGAAAGTCACCGCAAATTCAATTTTCGACGCCGTATGGACAATCCATACGCCAGTTAACGGACTACGTTAACTGCAGTAAACACTACTAATAAATGTTTTGAGAGTTTCCCATGGTTACCGCAGTGCGTTAACTAACGTAATGATTATGCATACAGCCACAGATTACAGCAGAGGCGTTCAGGAAAGGTAGATAATATCAGGGTCGCAATATGGCTTGAGCGAACAGAGATACCAAGCCCAGTGATCTACGAATGATGACAAAGGCTATGATTCCATGGATCTGACACGGATATGCGCGTTGCTCTTTTTTTCAGATCAAGACTGTCAGTAAGCAGTTTAGAACCCACTGCTCAGCCATGTTTATCCCCTTCATATGATAGGTATCTAGTCTTGTGTTAAAATACAGTCTGATTATTTGAAATGGGGGTGTCCAATTACTGGCCCTCGAGTCAAAATATGGCCCTCAAAGGTGTAAAAAATGGTTCGCGAAGTCACTGTAGACTAAACACTAGATTGTATACTATTTAGCTTGCTCCAACACTGTAGATAATATGGATGAAATAACTGTACAAAAAGCCCCCCTCCCCCTCCCCCACACCGCAAAAGTATGAGCAAAAGTATGAGCATCTCTGTTACACTATTAAACTACTTAAGAGCGCCGAGGGGCACTGAGCTTCCATCTCATGGAAAGGAAATGAGACTCGTATAGATCATATCTGAAGCTTCTGTCTCGACGGACATTAGGGTTAGGGACTCGCCACGACTGGGCTTTAGGGTTAGGGTTAGGAGGGCAGGGTTAGGGGTAAGGTTTGGGTTGTCTTAGTAGGCATAAGTTCCCGTTAGTGGTATTAGTCTAATTCGGACTTCCATTTGATGTTTGGTTTTAGGTAAGGGAGGAGTTTAAGATAGGATCAGGGATGAAATGTAAAAGGTCTCTTTCATGTGTTTTTGCTTCATGTATTCAACACTGCATCTTTAAACTGCCAGCAGATACCTTACATAATTTATCTCTGTTTTCAACGATCTGGGCTGCTTTGGCCAAACAGCGATTACATAATCATTGTGACTTTCGTTTGTTTACTTTGCATTCCTTAATATGCGCCATGTTTTATTCTTGTGCAAGTCAGCACCAGTGCTATGCGGTGTTAAATTGTTCATTCCTCTAGCGTGCGCACAATGAGCATTCATTTTATGTGTGGTTCTTAAATTGCATGTTGTCTGGGAATTTTTCTTTTTCAAAAGACAAAGGACATCTCTAAAATTTCATGTTCATCAACAATAAGGAAGTTTTAGTGCAGGAGTTGTCGGATTTGCGGTGGTATGTCCCTTTTAACAGACTAAGACGAATGGTTATAGATCTATCTGATAAACGACGGACGACAGAGGGTTGCATTTGCACACCAAGGCGAATCAAAGGCAAAGGAATCGAAATAAGAAAAAAAAAAGTAAATTTTGACAAAGTTACGGTTGACTCTGTAGGTATCGTTTTTTTTTATAAGTCACATTGTACTTATTATTGAGGTAAACTTAATATGGAGGTTCCTCTGAATAATGAAATGTTGGAAAAATAATACATCTGTGCATGTGAAAATCATACTTCCTAACAATGTATACTTAATATCTTGGTTCTACTGTAGCTCTAAAGAAACACGCAAGCAACAATTCCCTCTAGGCAAAATTTCCTTTCGTAACGAGAAGCAAACAGGGACAGTTGTGTTATTACTGAGAAGAAGGGCTTCAGTCGTTTCTTCTGAAAGGTACCAGACATCTTTTAGAACAGTCTGGTGAACCGAATTCAGATCCCATCCACATAATTTCGTCTTCATCTCTCATTATCCACACCAAAGAAGTGAGGCACACGCAATAGTTCCCCCGAAGCCGTCCATCGTAAAAGGGGAGCTCAATCCTATCGTTACTGAGGCAATGCTGAGGCAACACTGGAATGAATGATTATAGACGTGTGTATACTTGCTACAAGAAATGTGGTTCCGAAGATCCGAATAATTGTTCCGAAGATCGGTTGCGAAATCAAACTTTAGCCTTTGCGGTTGGTACCTTAAGATCACTAAAATTATGCAGACAAAATGACCTAAGCTGTTTTTCCCGCAAACCCTACTTTTTTTTTGTGTTTTGCATTTCGATGATCTATATGTCAATACTGATCTCTCAATATTTTTTTTTATTGTAAAATTGTGAATGCCTTTAACCCATTTACAAAACGTAGACACAACTTCTGTTGAAGCAAAGAGCTATATTCAAACAGAACGACCCAGTTTTCTCGAAACCAGTTTTGGCAAAGATACGCCCTTTTTTTCAAGAAAACTTTAGGAGCTTTAACGCCAAAGAAACAGAGACAGAATTGCTGGGGCAATGTAAGAGGTACACCCTTTAAGGTTCAGTTTGAGCTTTCAACGTTATGAACAAATGTAACATAGCTTTAAGAAATCCTGAGGAGAATTTGGAACCTGAATTTCTCTCTCTCTCTCTCTCTCTCTCTCTCTCTCTCTCTCTCTCTCTATCTCTCTCTCTCTCTCTCTCTCTCTTCTTAATCTTCAAGCATCATCATACCTTTCTGTTAGTTAACTCTGTCTTGTGTGTTGTTTTCGTGAGCTTGAGAAGAAGCTCAGTCGGCGGCCAGAAGAAAAGTTTCAAGGACTCCCTGAAACTGCACCTGAGGAGTCTTGAGATCGACATTAAAGTATGGGAATCTTTGGTCTGTGATAAACTCTTCTGGTCTGGCCAAATGAAATGTGGAGCTCATAAAGTTGAAAGCAGAGGAATTACATCTCCCCAACATAAAAGAACAGCAAGAAAAGAGAGCGCTGCTAGCAGCGATACACCATTTACACATACTTGCAACCAACGTGGAAGACACACTGTTTCGGGCTAGGAGTGGCTCACAAACCACATGCGCACTCATCTAAAATAACTCCATCAGCTGAACCACTGCTCATAATCGGCTACGACGGAGCAACATCGTCATTATCATCATCAATGTTCTACTGAGAGGACACAGTTCTTGGCTCTGTGAACTAGGCAGTCACCAAGTATCCCCTTCTGTATCCTTCGTCCTTCATCCAATCTTCACCCCTAATCCAATACCGCCTCATTCTCCAAACCATCTCATGATTGGCTTGTAGGATGTGTGGGCTTAAATTACTAATTAAACTCTTCATTGGCTGTCTAGAGGAAACACGATAGGTGCAGGGACCTGTTTGTCTTTCCGCCCTCGCAGACTTACATGGAGTTGTTTCCGGACACCGATTCCCAAAAGGAGAAGCAAACAAAACAGTTAATGAAATTGGAAGACAGTTTATTTACAGATGCTTTGAAATATGGACCAGAGACGATATTAAATGTCGATGATTAAATGAAATAGAAAGTGATTTAACTGTCAATAAGAAAAATTACAGAGGAGTAATAATAGTAAAAGAAAAAGGAGGGAAAGAGGGAGGCAGAGAGGGAGAGAGAAAGAGAGATAGAGGGAGAGGGAGAGAGAGAGAGGGAGAGAGAGAGAAAGAGATAGATAGATAGATTCATGCAGACAGAGACTGAGAAAAAGAAAAACAATGAGGAACAAAAAATAGATCAGAGAGACACGAAAATGCACTAGAAATATGGAAAGATACAGGGAAAGAGCGAAGAGGCTTGAGTAGAAAAGAAAAACGATAGAGAGAAAGAAAGAATGAAAAAAGACAAAGGAAAATGAAAGCGTATTATTAATAGGGAGGAGAAAGAGGGAGAGATATAAAGCAGTTTCAGAATGCAGCACTGCCTTTTGAAATGTGTATACATAAAAACAGACGTAAACATAGAAATTGGAGCCCAGTTGTTTGTGGTTCGAGGAAGCGTGAAGCTAACTATACCAGGCACAAAGACCCAAATCAGCTTTGGTTCAGGAATTCTAGACGCCGGCTATCAAAGACAACAGAGGCCCAAATAATTTTAATTCAAGGAAACTAGAAGAGGGATATCAAAGACACAAGGACCCCATGTAGCTTATGGTTCAGGAAAAAATGGGAAATTGCCACCACAGACACAAGGAGACCATGAGATATATGATTCAGGGAAACT
>JAWQUT010000340.1:91033-117162 GCA_033807755.1 Ellobium chinense
AGTACATAAGAAGACAGCATCAGGGCTGAAAATGCTTGGTTTCTCGAATAGAGAAGTAAGAAATATGTGTAATTATATTAGTATTAGTGCTATTATTGGATCATTTAGAGTGTGGAAGAGGAGATTGTTTGTTAAGTAATAGCTATATCTATCTAATTGCTTACTTGATTACATATCATTGGATTGTTCATGGTATTGTAAGAAGTCAAGTATCAATAAAGTTCTTGAGATGTGTGTTGTGTGTGTGTATGTATGTGTATGTGTGTGTATGTGTGTGTGTGTGTGTGTGTGTGTGTGTATTTTTATATATATGTGTGTGTGTGTGTGTGTGTGTGTGTGTGTGTGTGTGTGTGTGTGTGTGTGTGCGTATAAGCTATGCATGCAGTCTTATGTGGATGTATTCGCATCAAATACGTGACTGATGTATGAACAACATACACACTTTACACGTAGTATAGCGTGGGTGTTACTCAAAGGTCGGCATTTCGACAACGCTGGAGGTCCAAGTTTGAACAGAATTCATCAGATTCGTTGTTACATTTATCTCTAACACCAAGGAACAAGAAGGTGTGACATGAACACATACCAGCTTGGCCAGTACGCCTTGAATAACGGCTTCCTTATTCTTAAGAACAAGTTTACCGAGATATCTGCAATACTAGGGGTTGTCCACTAAAAGATGATCAAAACATAAAGTGGGCAAAAGAAACTTATCATGAGTTCTGAACCTTCTTTCCTGCTTTTAACTTGACACCCACGTTTCAAAGATTAAGGCATGCAGCATTCTCTGAAACAGTAAATACATTGTTTTCTGCTTCCGGACTAGACTACATTGCGTCAAAAGAAGTCTTTACATATCTTCAGTTCTACATCTTTCCCTGTAATTTCACGGACCATATAGCCTTAGATTTGAGATTTTTGTGACTACCAGTGAGGGAAGGAAAGAAATTCATGAGAAGAAAATCAAATTGTGACAATTGTAGATGTTGCAGAATTATTAACCTGTGTATCTTTAGACCATGCAAACATTCCCTCTTTCACCCACTCATTATACAAATCTCCACCTCTAGGGCGCATTGGGCCGTGAAAATATGCGGAAACATTCGGGACTGAACATCTCTAGGGACCTTTTTGAAATTTTGGTGTAACTTACCGTGGTCCAGTAGCTGAGAAGAGCTATTTAGCCTTTAAGAGAAAGTGGCGTTTACACACAGAATCGACACCTTTTTTTTTTGGTCATGTGGGTGTGACAAGGGGAAACATTTCCGATGTGTAAAACTAAACGCCGGAAAAAAAATGCTGAACACCCCGGTGCAAAATTTTCATTGGCCCACTTTATGTATGTAAAGGCTTTCAGCAGACAATACCCTGCAAGGGAGGCTTCCCGGATAAGCTTGTTACGCTATAAGTCTGCTCGAAGGAATACACGTTGATGTGATATACATACATCATCATTACCACCATTATCTTTTGAAAAATGTTAAAAAAAAACACAAAACTATCATAAAGCATTGAAAAGTTTAATAAACGTTTCAAATTTTCGGATGTGTGTCCTTCTTCAGGGAACATAAAATGATGAGTAAAGAATCATTACACGAACACACATCACGGCATAACACAGAGACGGACGAGATCAAATCTAAACAAACTGCAAATAAAAGGGCCAGAAACTAGAACTGAACACACACCAACCGGGACGGCAGGTAAAGACAATGAATCTCCCTCCCCAACACGGATACATACAGATTCACACACACACACACACACACACACACACACACACACACATATATAGATATGTTATATGTTAAACTGTTTGGTCCTCCATCAGAAAATTAGAACATTATCATCATCATCATCATCATCATCATCATCATCATCATCATCGTCATCATTTTTTCAAAAAAGGAGAAAACTTTCAAACTGGGCATTGAAAAATTCAATAAGCTCCCAATTTTCGGACTTTAACAGTCCTTCTTTAAGAACAGAATCATCATCGTCATCATCATCATCATCATCATCATCACCATCATCATCATCCACAACAACTAACAAAAACAACAAAGCTGGCACCATCGTTTTAAACAGCGATAAGTAGATCATCAGAAAGAAGACCTAACACCAACGGTGACAATAAAATATAATCCACGACTTAGTAGTTTCATATGTCATTTTCTTTAATGCTTTCACACACACACAAAATAGTAATCACAAGTTGTAGATATTTAATTACATAATTTACATACTATGATGCACATGAAAGTCATGACATCAGATTTATATAAATATGTCATCAAACTTACTTATATATATACACATACGTCACGATCACATTATCATGATGAGATGTTGGGCTTCAAGAATAATTCTGCTCTTTTAAACTACAAAACCCTTTTCTTCCACTACAATATCTGTCTCTTGCTTGTAAGTATCCTTTACTGTGGATGAATTCTGCTTCAATCACGATTTTCGCAAATTCATCCCTCGTGATGAATCGTGTAAGTTATTTTGAACGTAAACTAGCGAGACTACACGATATCATTCATGTTTAGTAAACTAGCTTACGTCATCGACCCCACTACATTCATAAGTCGTCAAGGGAGAACATCCACACCCAAGCCGTTTTACTGAATGCGCACCACAAGGCAACGAATTTGTAATTACGCGCCATGGTAATGTGTATAATCACAGGGAATACCCGATTTTCATACATTCAAGAGTGGTGTAAAAAAGAGCTTAGCGGTCTGGTTAAGTCTGTGAATTAATTTACTAATTTTCCACCGTGTTTACATTGATAACCCTCGTTTATGAAGCAGTTCGACATTCGTTAGGAAATCTTTGAGAGAGGATGTGGTAAAAATGCAAGCAATATCCTTGTTTTTTTTCAGTTTTAAAAGCGACTATTAATAATTCATCAACTCCACTTGAGTCATTCATCCACTAAAAACCACGCATTCGTGGATGAATAAATCAAATATCGTTGTTAAATCAACCATAACCGCCTTAGAAACAAAAACAAATGTAGCTGATTCCCTTCGTCTCAAGACAATCACACGGTAGTCATACGTTGCTGCAAGTCACCAAACAATGGAAGTCCATATAGATACAAAGAGAGGGACTTTTTAATCGGGTAGGTATATGAAAATAACAAACCGAACCCCCCCCCCCCNCCCCCCCCCTCCAAATTAATTATAACAAAAGGTTTCTCAACGATTTTAGGCCCTCGTGGACGTTGTGAATGATAGGAAAAAGTCTACCAAAATCTGAAGTCAGGAACTTCTTTTTACTGCCATCCAAAGATAACAATTATGGTTAGCTAACTGAAGAAAATAATTGAAACCTGACCTAGATTCAACACACTTCCGGATGTCAGATTTTGGTAGACTTTCTTTATGTAACTCACCACACCCACTTAGACCGTAACCCGCTGAAAAACCTTTTGTTAGAATTTTTCTGNGGGGGAGGGGGGGCATCGTATATCTATCCGACTATTAACATTTCAGCGACTGGCAGTGACGTTTAAAATCATTATTTTTTTCACAAAGTGGCATCAACAAAATATACAATATTATTTCCACATCTCAGAAACAAAACTATTAACACAATATTCATCATACAACATCGTTACATGGAAAGTTTACATTAATCAGCATCAATAGAGCAGTAAGGTCCTACAGTTAAATACATTGTCCATTAACTGAATATCAAAAGAAAAGGCAATTGTGCGATAGATTAGTTTTTAAAAAAAAACCCTCAGTATTGTGACGTAAACTATTTAAACTGATATGTTATATTCTTGGGCTTGTACCTTAAAAATGCTTGTTTACTGTTACAAGATTCGAAAGCAGTATGCTGAAGGTAAAGATTATTTGAGATATTGGCAATTTTATAAATCACATTCTTTTAGCAAGAAACGTTTTAAGACAGACTGTTTCATTTTGTGTGTGTGTGTGTGTGTGTGTGTGTGTGTGTGTGTGTGTGTTCTATTTACATATGCCATATGTGATGTTAACACTAAATATTTTACGTTATGGTTTAAGAGACAATATTTACTACTGCAAAAGTGATCGTGGATGATGGCTGTTTTTTTTTTTTTGCTTTTGTTTTATTTTGATTAATTTATTAGGGACCGTATTTACTGTGCAATTTGATGAAACATCCGCAACATGACGTGTTTGAAAAGAGGAAATCCTGCATTTCAACCACTAAACTACAGCAAAATTTTATAGGCGTGAAAAAAAAACATGGAACTTTTGATCTCTAGTTTTAAATATCCTTTTAATCAATGAGAAACTATGAAGTCATAATAACTGAAAACTTTTCACCTGTAATCTAAACAATTTTCTACAACACCAGTCTAGAACTTGCCTTGCCTGATATATGATTCATCAAGAAATACGATAACCTAAATATAGAAAGTGCTGTTTATCTAATTACTGCAAATTATGTTTTCATCACCGTAATACACATTCATTTTACCTAAAACAGGACGTTACATACATGGGGAAAATTGCTGAGAGCAAAGAGATAGGAAGCTCTCTCACTCGGAAAGGAGACGACAGAAAATCTTCAGAAGAGTAAAACCTCATCTAGCAAAATTAGAGCCTTTGACTTCATGATACTCTAAAGAGACTGGGCTACACATGCTTAATTGCATTTAATTATTTTTTTTTTTGAACATTGCAATTTTCATTAATATTTCACTTGGAACAATTTTTTTTCCCAGAATTATTACACCATGTGACAAACTTTGCAAATACAATTGCATGCAATCACTTTCGTCTTCTTAATTTTCAAGCCTTAAATATTTCCCCCAGGCTTATAATCTTACCATGTTATTAATTTAGTGAATGATTGTGCATGTAAAGGCTACTTGGGAGTCATCTCAAGTGTGGCCCAGCCCCTTTAGAGTGTCAGGAAGTCAAAGGGTCGAAAAACTTGTTATGTTTTCCTCTGAAGATCTTCTGTTGCCCTGCTCCCCGAGTAATAGAGTTTCTTATTTATTATTTTAATTTTAACTTGATTACTAGAGCACTGTGATTTGGCTGCATTATACACACTTAACCCAGCTTTTACAACGTTATTAAGCCGCAATCTCAAGATAATAAGCACACAATAATTCTTCTAATAGCTTGATATGGGTAACTTCTACCAAGCTTTCTTGTGATCAGCAGCTCTATCTTATAGAGAATAAAAAAATCCTTAAAGCTCACTGTCAACCTGCCTCATTAAGTTTAAAAAGATATCATACATCTATAATCTCGTGTTTTTTTTTCTAGTCAATCAGAAAGTCACGCGAAAATACTCGCATATTTTTACGATAGACAATTTGGAAGAGATTCGAGTCGTGACTTTCATTTTTTGTTAATAGTTAGCATAATGATGTCTCGAGCCAATTTATCTACAGACGTTTCTGTCCATGAAGTGTCATTTTCTTTTCAACTTTAGTGTAGCTGGCTTATTAGCGATAACATTTTTGGTGGAAAGGACGAGGAGACATGCTCAGAGACAAATAATTATGATATTCGTGATTGGCTGAGAGTATTAGAATTTCATTTTAGTCGGTTATTATATCAGTTCGAAGATCATTAAGATGTGATTGATTTTCTAGCAAATATATTTTTGAGAATTGCAATTTCCTGTTGTTAAACTAGGATAGGCTAACATTTATGTTGTCATTAGCTACTTTTGAGACGAAAGCTTTAACCCTATTTCATATGAAAACACATTTGTATGCTTTAGGTACATCATTTAGGCAAAACATCCGAAGCGTTTGACCAATTTTATAACACGAAAAGAGGATTTTCTGAGATATAAGTGTGCATCTATTTCTTGAATGTCAATACTTAAGCTGATAGGGCCATAGTTTGTAAAGATTTTACATTGTTCAAAATACACGAATTTCGTGACGTTGCTCTACTTCTTGTCCGGTATATTGGTCCTTGTCTGTGCTAACTCTCAACCATCCGCTAGCAGTTCCTATAATGATCTTGTCGCTCTTCTTTGATCACGAGCTGCTGTTTTGAAGGTAAAATGTCAAAGAACCCACGTGAGTAACAATTTCCTGACATAACAAGCCAAAATAGGAAATTATAGCTCTCCAGACATGGTGTACAATGAGATCTACTGTCAAGTTAGCTAATACAAAGGTTATTTTGAGCTGTGAAGTTACCAAGGTAAACGACTGGGTCACATTAACTGCTGACAAAACAAAGGCACCATCTTAACAAGTTTGTATTATTTAAAAAAAAATTGCGTACCACGAGATCGGGGAGAGGAAGGGTATCCTTAATTTGTTTTCGCAGCAGATGTTTGACACTTAAAATTTACAACTGCAACGAGGTTATGAGAAAAAAATGGTTGGCCTATAATAACAACAACAACAACAATAATAATAATAATAATAATAATAATAATAGTAATAGCAACAACAACAACAACATTAACAACAACAACAAAAGTAACAACAACCAAAGATCAAACACAGATACTAAAGAATAATTGTGTGATACACCTGTGCGACTCCAAAACATAATAAACAAAGCAAAGATAATAGCTTTACTTCTAAGGATTATGTGCTCAATCCATTAGAAAGCCAAGGATTCTAATCCAGTTAAATACGTAGTTAAGTACTGACACACTGTAAGCCAATCTCGTGCAATTTTTTAGCAACCTGAGTTTCTGCCTTTATTGACTCCATCAAACTACACTAATAACAAATAAACTTCCTGTATAATCTTCAACAATAATTTCACAAGTATTATATAATTTTTCTGCTGTAATATATTATTATACTGCCTTCGCGATTTTTTCATGGCTTTTGTTATTATGTCCACTCACATATTAATTTATTGTTTGCTGTCTGCTGGTCAGATCTGGCATCAATACACAACGTATAATATTGGGAAAGCTGTATTCTTAAAAAAATACGTCCCTACAGAAAGTAAGGTTATCTGAGTAGATGTTCATGTGAGTTCATTAAAATGATTGATTCTAGTATAAAATGTAGTCAGTTACCACCAACGACTATTTTTCGTATATTTTACTTTGTAATAGCTTTGTTAAACAATTTTCTAAACTACTGACACATTTTATCCTCCAAATATGTAATGGTAGGGGTTCAGTGATACACAGCCGTTGTGCATATTTTTAAACAGTTATGTTAAGCCGTAGAGGAGATATTTTGAAAAAAAATTCAACCATTTATTTGCAATCTACTTAAAAGTAGTAGTTTTCATTGCTTTTGTAAAAGGTAATATGGGGAAAACAACAACAAAAACGACGTCATGTACTTAGCATACTCTATACGTGAGCATGTTATGTCAGCCCTAGCTGGCAATCATGCGAACGAGGTGCCAAGTGTGAGGATGATATTTTCATTCGCTATTTCTAGACTACAGTGATTTGCCGGGGATCTCTGATCACCTCGTAGAGTGGGGCTGAAGGCAATATTCCGACATTGTGCGGCATAAAACTCAAATGAATGGATAAACACGGTTCCTAAGGGAAAGTAAGCCACGAAGAGGGAACAAAAAAATCTTTCGGGGATTTTTTTCTTTCCTCCTTTTCTTGTAGACGTCCTAATGAGGTTGCCTCCGAGTCGTTAAACTAGATTCGACTACAATATACTTTCAGCAAATACCAATACCTAGCTATATTTTTCACATAAAACATATCCGAAAAGATCTAACAGACTTTCCAGAATCGAAAAGCGCCAAAACCATTCCTATCAAAGTGTGTTCGTACATATGTACGTGAGTACGTACGTATGCGCGCGCACGCGCACACACACACGTACACACACACACACAGACACACACACAGACAACACACACACACACACACACACACACACACACACACACACCAAAATTAAAAAGAAAATCCCCACCAAACCTGATCCATTGCTTCTTACATGTAATTTAAATTGCGTGGATGTCTCTCAAAAAGGGCAGCCAGCTCTAGGGAACCAGAGATATATATTATGCATTCTCACACATAGTTATACAAGTAGTTAATTTTTGTTCGGGACAAACGAACTTCAAATTATATCTAAACGTATCTACATTACAACGAGCATGTTGTGTAAACTATAGAAACAGACTGAGTCGTCAGCTTACAGAGGATGTTAGCTAATACTTTAAGGAACTAAAGCTAAGTTATGTCCTTTAGTCTGCAATTCATTGTATTGACTTGACGTAGCCATGTTGCACAAGACACAAATGTTAAGATAACGAACTAGGTAACAAACGCCAAAACAGATCAGTAAACAAGTCAAAACTATAAATCAGAACTTACGAAAATAACAAAAAGGGCCATGTAAGGCTACTAAAATAGATTTTTACACTGCAAAAGAAGAGAGATAAGGGATGCGTTTCTCAAGTCTTCTTTAAGTATGAAATGACGTCATTTTGGGAATGAAACATGAAACAGGAAGTTAACAAGAAAATGCCAACATATTGCGCTGAGTTGTCAGATTTTTTTTTCGAGCGGAGCCAATCGCATATGGAAAAGCCGGAAAATGCGTGGAAAGGGCCAACTGTGCTAGCATGTTGCCGTCTCTGTCAAAACTAGAAATTTTATTGCATATGTGCCTTTTTGTCGTAAGATGTCAGTGAGGATTATAATCCAAGACATTTATTGCTAACTGTTCTAATGTATGCAATAATGGTATGATACTCTGGTATTTGGTAACCTTATTGATCCCAACTTTATTGCCTAACTCTAAAACAACGCTAATGCAACATCTAAGCTCCACCCACCATTCGTCTAATCTCCGCTCATTGACTGTTTGAGACTAGCAAGACGAATATAAAAGAAACAGAAACTCAGCTCTGCTTGATGACGTGATCGTTTTTTTTAGAATACTCTAAGCTGAAATGTTGGTCACATTATTAAGCATTGATGCCCACGAATTCTTTAAAGAAACAGTGTGACCTTTCAAACCATTTCAAACGTTAATCAGCGAAATGAACGCGTTGAAAACTTGTCAGATTGCTTGATGAATTAAAAAATAAAAAAAAAGCAACCTTTTCTTAAAGTGAGACATAAAAATCTATAAATCCCAGCTTACGCTAACAGAAATAGTGTTTAACCAGGACCAGTTCCACGTGTAGGCGTACCAGCGAAGGATAAATAGTAGTGTGCATGAAATCACTGGATACACTATTTTTCTGGCTTATTAAAACAAATGGAAACATTTTTAAAAATCAAGGAAGACCTCCTCTACGTGTCGTCAAGACTGCAGTGTCGGTAAGATCATATTGATAGCAGTTTGCCAGATTGTGTTCAGTTGTTCTAGTGACAAGAGACGTTGTGTGCTATTGTCTATGTCACTGTGCCCACAATATTCACAAGGCATCAGGTAGGAACTAGATCTAGATCTAGATCTGGGGTGGCTTGCACATTGTTGTCCGACTGGTTTCCACTGGTAACAACGGGAAACCCCCCAAAAAACATCAGTATTCCCGTATTTACCACCAGCACGCAAAGATAGCATTGTACATACAGCTTCTAGTCTTTGACAATTATTAGATACCTGACCCAAGCACTCAAAAGTTACAGTATTCTTGTCTCTTTTCTTTTTTTTGGCTTTGTCATGCCACATCAAATGGTGTTTTCCCTGGTCAGCCTACATCAAAGGGTGGCCAGACCTGCGGTATGACCATTGCATGTTCTCAGCAGAAATGGACAGTAAAAAAAACGGTAGATTATCCTGTGATACTCAAGCAACCCGGATGTGAAAGGACAGTATGATTGACATTTTTGACTCCCTTGCCTTTCACATGGCATTTTGTCTCTGACAAGCTACAGCAGTAGATAGGTAAATCCCAAAGTGTAACTCAAATGTCGACTAAAATGCCAGCGATGGGCCAGTGGAGGCGAACATACAAAATGACATCTGGCAGATATTTGACTCTGGTCGCGTGCAAATTTTCAAAGAAAAAAGTCTCCAGTAAGAAAGCAAGGGTTGACATTTGTAAAGAGGTCACATTCATTTCTGAAGATACTTCATATAACGCTATGGTGTTCGCAAAGAATCCAATTACCGAACATAACAACGCAAAGGAAAAAAAAAAGGAGAAGAAAAGTTTCACAACTATAACTCTCTTTTGGTGCGAACGGTGCTGTGTTCGAACCTTGCCAAGGGCAGGTTTCTCGTGAGTAAGTTTCGTGGTCAGTAAAATTAAAGGCACTGTCTTCTCGACAGCATGGCAAGGGTCCAAGCCTCGCATTAGCTAACGTCAAACGTGATAGTAACTGTATTGAAAAGGGGCGTTACAAGCTAACACAAACTTAAAGGGGGTGTTAAAAGCTAACACAAACTTCCAGGGGGCGTTAAAAGCCAACACAAATTTAAACTACATGGCTGTGTTTGGTTTCTCTCTACAATTTGACAAAATGGGAGGCCAAGTCATACCCCTTCCTTGTATTTTGTACGTAGTCATTAGCAAACGGTATGCTTTAGGTTGGTGCGCGCCAGTCGCATCGATGAAGGGCGCACACCCACTAGAGATTTGTTACAAAACGATAGAAAAAGCTCAGCAACCATCTACAGTTTCAAATTTGTTAGTGGAACATCTCATTGACGGCCTTGTGTCGGAGGTGGATGTGGTAAGGATCAAAGGTGGTCTGTATGCTAATGAATGAAGCAGAGACCTAATTATAGCAAACAGCACGTGCAAGTCAATGCACTATTTCCTCTCTCTTGGCTTGCCAAGAGACTGATACGTCCTTAGCCACGGAAGGGGTGTGGCTTCCCATTCTGTCAAATTACAAACAAAAATTGTCAAACAAACGTAGCCCAGTGCACATGTCTAAATAGCAGCTCCATAGGTGTATGCATAAAAGACATACGTGGGGGATGTGGAAACATTATTGGAGATGGGGAAAATGGGGAGGAGGCACTCATGCGGTATATACACGTACATTTATTACAAGAACGCTGTCGTCATTCCGGAAACACCCTAATTTGTACAGTAGTATAGAAATTGCCCTACTGATAGAGGAATTCATGTACGTTTTACATCATGTATTTACATAAGATCAGCCAGTATATAAGTATACTCAGTAATGTAACATTATTAGGCTGTTATATTTATATCAGCACAAGTAAGGTAACAGTATGTTACACAAAATTAGATTACTTTACGAAGTAATTACATTCTGTATGACAGCGTTACAGTTTCATATGCACAGGAAATCAAAGCAGTTCTGGTATGACTTACGCGGGGAAAAGCAGAACAAAAGTAAATGACATTTAAACCACTTTTATTCTGATTTTGATCGCGTTTGTCATAAATAATTATTAACTTACAACGAGAGCATGAACAATGAATAAATTACATATGAGGTAAGCTTCATTATAATTCAGTATCATATCACAACAACAATATGTTACACAGCAACAGGTCGTAAGTGTAGATGTACGAGGTCGTATAGAATAAGACTCAATATGCGGGATGTGACCTTATGCATCAACACGATCGAGATGTTTTTATCACATTCTGGCCACCAGATATTATTTACAGAATCGACATTTGGGCGGTGTCCAGTCGGAACCCATGGACAACTGAGAGAGAGAGAGTACAGGTCCAGCCACATAGACAGGAAGTGGAAGAAAAGTCAAAGAATGGGATAAGGTCGTTTCCACTTTCTTTCCCTTAAAATCTCCAAGAAAGGTCAGATCCTCCATTTTTTTTTTGGTACTTTCCGTTTATTTATTTTAAATGCCATCCTGGGAAAGACACGAGAACGTCTCATCAAACAACATTTGCAGCCGTTTTGAAAACGCCTCTGTTTTCACCATGGAGTTTTAAAACGATCGCAATGACATCAGTAAGCATGCGCTCGCGGCGTTTTCTTATATTAAGGTCTATTTCACACTTTGTCTCGCGGCATGTACGATGGTTGAAGCCAATATCTTGGTGAATATATAATAATATATTCAATAAATATTTTACTGGAAGTCTGATTTACCCTAGAAGATGTTCATGTCTTGTTTGGCGATGAAGATAGAGGTCTCCTCCACCGACTCCCTTACCTAGGTGGAGCAGTACTAAGTCGTTTCCAGTGATGCACCCCGCTCGAGGAGAACAGATCGCTATAAATTAGTAAACTCCAACAAATCTAATTTCCGCTTCCATCAAAAATGTAAATGTAAATCGTAGCGAGATTGCTTCATCAAATCTCGTTTTCGAAAGTGAAAGATGCATCAGCCAATAAAAGTAAGTGTAATAGACAATATCAGCCAATCATTATTCCTCTGACAATGGAAAAGCAGAATGCGGAAGTAATGTTTGTTGGAATTGTGAGATGTTATGCCCAGATGCCATACATGCGAAATATATTTGAGAGTGGCCTATGGGTCTTTCAGTATTTTGATCAGGTATGACTTCCAACACCATCCAAAAACAGTGCCAAAATCGCGATGTCAAAACTTAAAATGTGAATATTTGGACAGTTGGTTAGCAGCACACAGAAGCAGAGACAACCGATGATTAGCATAACTCCCTCTGCACCAAGATCGCATTTGCGCGAAAAACTTATTCATTCGTTAGATTTCCATTCGGTATGACCTTTAATAATATATTCCTCTGGCCAATTTTATTTGTATGCAGATGACTAACGTTTCTCCTCCCCTCTTCTCAGATGGATTTCGATCAATGAAATCCATATTGTCAGCCTCTCAGTATGCGGATTGAGTCGTTTCCTTGAGATGGCGAATAAATGAAAGCATGTGTGAGCCAGCTCTCTAATATTCCCTGCCCGGGGACTGGATTATCCATTCTCTTGAGCCAGATCTTTCTCCTCTCGCTACTGACACATAAGATTCCAAACAAGCTGAAACTCTTTCTCTCTCTCCTCTCTCTCTCTCTCTGGATATCACAACTGACCATACTATATAGCGATTCCTAGAGAGCATGGGCAAAGCTGCGATTAGAAAGAGTTGAGAATGCGAACACCCCAGTAATACCCTCAATAACTTAAAAATTAATGGTGTTCTGTTATCAGAAAACATGACTGTTGCGATTGAACGAAAATTGAGAGCTAGAGGATTGGGCTTGTGCAAGCGCGATTGCATAACACACTTTCCCCCTCCTTTTAATCTAGATAATACTACACTTTTCGCGAGTGGTAGTCTGGTTCTCTTTTCGTTCGTAGTAGAGAGCTCTTATTTTCAAGTTGGAATCTCTTACGGATCATGCAAAGCTGGCATGCACATGGTGCGACATTTCCTGTATTACGATTAACGATTATATTGCTCGTTAACGAAGTTAACATCTGATTCAAGTCTGTAATCTGCAATATGATCGTAAGACCAGGATATGCTATATGATATGGCATGCCTACCTCTGTCGTAACGGTCTACAGGTAGTCCGAACTTGAGTTTATGATAAGGCATGTATAATATTACCAGTCTTATACAGTGTATAACCTAGAAAACATGAGCCTACACTGAACGCTGGCTTCCATTTCACAAACGTAGTTCACTAACACGCGGGCAATGGTTTTTCATTGCCTATAGCCAGGTCCCCTTTAGCAGAAGGATGGACATGAATGAATTGATTTTCCCCAAACATTTACAACATATCCTTAGGAGGAATTAAATCCATTGCCCTCTGGTCTCATTGCCAACGCATCACCACTGGGCCACATTACTGCGCTACACTCTTATTCTTGAGAATAACCTGCGGAAATGTGAAACGATACAGATTTGCGTTCCTGCCAAGAACCTTCAAGTGGTCAGTATTTTGGCAGGGATCTAATTTCCTGACCGAGTATTCCAAAGTATTCTAGGCAAGGAAAGAACAAAGATAAGAATGGGTGAAATTTCAAGCCGTTGTTCCAATTGATAATTTTATCAGGAAACATTGCACAAGTTTACCACATTGTCATCGATAATACGAGACGGTATTGTGTCCTGCAAAGAACCTTTAAGTAGTCAGTATTTTCTCAGAGATATAATTTCCTTACCGCGTATTCCAAAGTATTCTAGGCAAGGAAGGAACAACAATAAGAATAATTGAACTTTCGACAATTGTTCCAACTGAACATTTTATCAGGAAACAGTGCGTATTGTTTACCACGTTGTCAGTCAGTAAAACGAGACTGTGCAGTGTCACGTGACCAACAGAATCCGAAGCCTTGCCCCTATATATCATACGTTACCAATAGGTTATATAAGACTTTGCACAGTATGTCCCTTCAAAACAGTGGGCTATATGAAATGGTACAGTGTCTCTCAATGAAGCAACTGGTTATCTAAGACTTTGTGAAGCCAGCGGGGATGGCTGTGACAGAGAACTGAAGCATGTGGTCTAGAATAAACAAAATGAGCCAGAAAAGATGGAATTTTGTGAAACATGTCTATTTAACAGCTTTGCACCACGCTCAATGTATCGTCTATTTACAGTGAAAGTCGAAATCATTTATATAAACAAATGATCAAAATATTCTGATTTCACTCTAAATAGTAATACATGCAACTGCTGGGACAAAGTTGGCTGCAGAAGACTCTGCTCATTCGTTTGTTTAGTAATGAGAGGATCCTAATAGTATTAAAGGTATGAGTAGCAGACAAGTGATGGCATGGCAAATGAGATTTGATCCAAGTCTAATTAGATTATGTACAGTTTTTGGACACAAATACACTCTCTGAAGTATTTACACAGTTGTTTTATACATTAAGATTAATTTGAGCACTACTCAATAGATCTACTTTTATAATTGTATAACTTACAGATCAGCCTGTCTTGAAGCACGCTGCACTACAGGGAATCTTAACTCTACATGAAAATTAGAGTACATCCTTTTCATTTCGCTTGGTATACGAATTTACCAGCACGTCTCCTTCAGTAAACACTTCACAATAATGAGTTTTGTCCTGACCCTATAAAATCTTAGCACAGAATAAACCTCAGACTTCTGACACACGTGTTGTCCTTGCGGTCATTAGCTGACCTTCACTCCTGACCCCGGTGGCCTTGACGATGTCGCTGAGGAATATCTTGATGAATGTGTCTCTGAAATGCTTGCTCATGGTACAGTACAACACGAAGTTGATGCCGTTATTGAACAAGGCTAGAGTGTCCATGAGGTCACCCAGAGGCATGTAGACATTATTGAAGAAGCCATCAATGATGCCGCCAAGCAGTTGTAGGATGCCCTGAGGTGTTTCAGTAATCACAAAAAGCACCACAACGGCCACCAGCATCCTGGTGGTGCGGTTGGTCTTTCTGTGACGCCTCGAATCGTCCTCTGCTTTGCAGTTGCTCTTGTTCATCAGCTTTTTCCTCCTCTTTTCAGCATCCTTCATCTGCTTGATCAGCAAGATGCTCAGCACAGCAAGCAGCAGGCAGGGTAGGAGCTTCACCAAGATGGCTTGAATCCACAAGTTGAAATTCTTAAGAAACTGGTAGCCCGGAGTGTCCATGCGGACACTGATGTACCAGGAGGTCTGGTTGTTCGTGAGGGTATTTTCAAACGTGTAGCTGACCGAGTTGGGAATACACACTAAGGTCACCACTACGCACACGATGAAAACAGTCAGCTTGGCTCTGTAAATGCTGCACAACTTAGCGCCACGGCGTGGATACCGAATGAAAACGTATCGGAACACCGCCAGAGAGACAGTGAGCCAAATGGAGATGCTGTGCACCACCACGCTGAAAATGGCGAAGAACATGATGAATCTGGCGTTGGCCATAGGGCACGGGACATTGTGCGTGTAGATGTGATAGTTGAGGATGACATATGGTAGATACGCCATCATAGTCAGTCCATCCGAAATTGCCAGCCAAGTGAGTAATACATTTGTTGGAGAGATCATGTTCTTTCTTGTGAGGACAACAATGTTCAAACAATTGGCAATGATGCCTAGGATGCATGTTATGGGAGCAATTATTCCGTGGATCCTCTTATAAGTATTGCTGAACTTGTCAAGATCGCTCTCAACACGCATCTCCTCAGTCACGTTAGCCCACATAGAAAATGTCGTGGGACTCACTGAGGTCATAGCCAAGTTGATAATGGGGGTGGTGAAGTTCCTGTCCAAAGAGTACGCCATTATGCTGGAGATGAATAGATAGTAGAATATTAAATTACGGACCTTTACGTATGTACTACCACCAATCGATACCAGACAAGATATAGCAAAGATGTTCGTAAATTATGCAACAGTGGAGTTCCTGGCTCTTTGGAGAGATATATGTCAACCTTTTGTACACTGGATTTACCTGTCAGGATATAGATTGCCACATGAAGCGGTTGTCGTAATTCAACACTTAGATTCCTTATCACACAGTCACGAAAAGGTGAGAGAAAAGGAATATGGAATCTTCCAGAGCTTCAGATAACCACTCTCCTCTTGACCGTTCAGAAGAAACCGACGTATTTGCTGGCTGTGAAGATGAGGAAATTTCTCAAACAGCGAGATGGGGAGAAGATGGATTCGCGCTTTGGGGTGGTGCTGTTGCCAATGCTGTTGTTGTTGCTGTCCTTGTTGGATTTGTGTTGAATTCGTCGAGGACTCAAACGCTTCTTCAACCACGCTGGACGACGTTTGAATGTGATTGCCATTTGCTTTAGTATACTGTGGAGGAAGAGAGAAGAAAACATGATGGTTAATAATAGGCTTAGTAAATCTGCTTATACTGCTGTTGTTGGTATTGTATTGTATTGTCACTGATACTGTTGTTGTTATTGAAGCCGCTGTCACAATGATCGAGGTGAAGCTGTTTTTTTTTTTTAACTGCGGTGATAGCATAGCTGGATAATAATTTGATGTTTGAGGAAGGCCAACGCAGCTTCCCAGCTTGTAGGAGAAATGCTACTAAATACTGAAACGCTGAGAATGTGGGAGCTTTGAGTGTGATTAAGAGAATGAGAGGTAGATACTATGATAGAACAGATTAGGTGTAAACCGTTTATATATTATATACTAGGTATGCCGGTGGATCTGGGGGGTATTAATGTGTATATGTGTGTGACTGTGCTTGGATATACATATCTGTTATGAACATTAAGTAAGAGGGATTATTAACGTGTATCTTATCTTACTTATCTTATCTTACCCTTCTTATTTTTCTTTATCTTATCTTATCTTATCTCATCTGACACCTCTCAGCCCATCCACCCGGCTCTGCCACAGCTCAGACTTTGAACAAAATATCTAGGCTTTCAATCTGCCAAATTGGGCGTGCTATAAATTGCGCTCCACCTCGCTTCCCCGCCCTCGGTCCTCAAACCTCTTGAACAACCAGTAAACATGATATGTTTGATACTTGGGACATCAGTCACTGCGATACTATCTCGCGGTCTAGGATAAATTGACTGCATCCCACAGTCATCAGCATCTCAAAGTTTCCATTATGGTATTACTACCTTGTCACAAAGAACTTGGATGATCAACGACTATCTCTTACTGACGTAAGAAACCATGAAAGGCCCCCGGCCGTAGAATGAAAAGATTATTCTACCATTTACTCCAAATCTTGACGTCTTTCGAAATACGAGAACAGAAGGAATTAAAAGATTTCCTCTGTTTTAAGGGTATTTTCTCCATCGACGTAGGATAGCTTAGAGTACAATTGATCCAAAGCTATACTACACACTAGTTAGAAAATTGTGCAACGGAATCTCAGAGAAAATGTCAAGTTGAAGGAAATGTATGTGGATTTATCTGTGTTCTATGTAAAAAGAAACACAAAAAAAAACCTAGAAAAAGAGTTTTCTTTCTTTTGCTTCAGAAAAGAGTCATGCATATTGAATTGCGAGAGCGAGAGCGAGAGCGAGAGCGAGAGAGAGAGAGAGAGAGAGAGAGAGAGAGAGAGAGAGTCTGGAGGCGAACGACCAAACGATTCCTAAAACTGTTCTCAAGTTTACACGACCCTGAACTTGAGCTATTTTGCCAGAGGCGACATTCATCTGGACATTTCCAAGATTCAATCAGGCGAAAATTTTCTGGAATGACTTTTTTCCAGACGTCACCGGAAGAAGACTAGTATGTTGCTGAACGTAAAAGTGTGCGTTACATTTATCATAGGTTTCCTTACACGCTTATTACGTTCTAGTCAAAACCAAAGTAATAATTGTTATTGCTTCGCCCCTATTTTGGGTCTTGGAACTTGGATCAACTGTGCCCAAGGATTTCTCTCTACACTTGTCAGTGACACAGTGAAAAAAAGAAAAAGGCAAGACTTCAAAGGAAATAGCTTAATCTTTTGGCTAGGAGGTTACCGTATGACGTCTGACAATCCAGAGGGAGTTAAACCCTTAACATTAGCTCTCCGCACTTCTGAAACTTTTCATCGGGCTGCCTTCTCTCCGACAGTAATGGACTTGCTGATCGAGTTTCACCAAAGACAGTGCTGATAGACGAATGTTTTCGAAAGCTGGTAATATAATTAAACTTCAAGGACATATACAAGGGACATAACTCTGTGATGTTCCTCATTGGAGACATATTTTTTTTTACAGTGATGCTCCGAATCGGGGATATCTGTGTGGTCTCCCGCTAAAGTTATAAGAGTATCGTGTTCTATAATGTGCTGCAAGTTATAATAAGTTTTAATGTTTTTTTTTTCTGTAAAATAATAATTTCGAATTATAAACAACAAAGCAAAGGATTATTTCAACCCCGAGGGTGTTTCTTTTTCAAGAAAAGTTGTTTTTGTCTATATTTTTGGGTTAATATCGTTCTTCTGGCAGGATCCAGAGCCTCAAAGTTTTGCAGCAAGGAATAATTACATCTCCTTTTGTGGTATAATGTTTTGTTCGAAATATTTGGTTTTGATTTCTGGAAGTTCGTGTTTTTGATATAAATTTATGTAAAAGTCTTGCCACAGGGATTTGAGGGAAAGCTCACCTGTTCAGTACAGTACCTACAATACAGCTGGCGTCACAAGCACATGTTAATGGTTTGTAGTTTATAGTATACTTTTCTTTCGAAAGATCTCCTTATGATTTCTTGAAGTTGTTTTTGAACATATATTTTTTTAAATAATTTATATGTTAAAACAATTTCAAGCGATTTAATGGAAAGTTGAATGTTTTACAGTACAGTCGACGTCAGAGGCAAAAGGTTTGTAATATATTTGTTTTTCGAAATATCTGGTTATGATTTCTTGAAGTTGTTTTAACATATAAATTATGTAAACATTCTGCCACAGGGATTTAACGAAAAGTTGAATACTCCACTGCACAGCTGACGTCACAAGCACAATAATGGTATAGTGGTTTTTTTCGCAAAGTTCCACCATAACAGCCTTTATATTAAAGTATGCAAGGAATCTTCTCAAATCGCTCGCTTCAAAGGAGTCTCTTCATACAGGCTCATAATTATAATAGGAACACTAGTCAACTAAATTATTACTGAATTTGTTTCCCACAGTGGATGGGCACCAAGATATGCATTGTACTTCTGTACATCACTTTTTTGTTGATTATGACCGTCAACCAGTGAGGATGCAGAGCAAAGTTGTGCAACAAAATTAAGAATTTAACTGCGTGCTGCAGGCATTGTTTTGCGACGAGGAAAGGTAGATAAAGATAAAGGTGCAATTGCAATGTAAACGATATTTTTGTGTTATGTCACCAACTACGATTGGCGTAATGGGGGCTCTGTTTTACAGTGAAGATTACATGTATATAATTTTTCAGTTAGCAGTTTTTCTGTTTCTTCCACAAGATACATTTCTGTGTAGTTAACCTAAACATGCCATATGTTTAGAGTTTATTCACTTCATTTCAAGTTTAGGAACTGTGTGCCTGGAACTTGGATCTCCTCAGCCTGCTAACATGTTTTTTGCTTTCTGTGTATGTATGTATGTATGTATGTATGTATGTGTGTGTGAATACAATCGATAAGGAGTGAGGGATTGGTTAAATTATGATTGTTGGTTCGGTTTTGTTTTTTCCAGGTTCCTTTTTTTTTTTGTTTTAGGAATAGGTCTAGATTACAGTTCAAAATTAAATATGGGCTCCCGAATCTCAGACGTCTCCTTAACGTTAAAATTAATGACACCAAATATTTTTAATTTCGCACCGTACTTGAATACATCCATTGAACACACACAGCGTCACTATCTCTCTCACCACGAGTGCGTTCTTGTAAATCACCGTCACGAGAGCGATCTTTAAACATCGCGCAAAGAGAAAAATAAACAGAAGGTTACCAGAGAACGTCAATGCAGATCCCTCGTGATACTCGATTACACAGACCGATGGTCAACACAGTGCTTGAAAGAGATACGTTTGATCACCTCTCAACATGAAGGTTGCACGAGCTTGTAAAGAATAATTAAGTGATTGATCAATGAACCCGGTTAACTCAAGTGTTTGCTAGCTTTAACTACATTTCCCACGAGGTAAATTTAAAACCATATCTGCAGACATGGGGAAGTAAAAATATAAGATTGAACATGCAGATAAATTATAACAACAACAACAACAACAATTTAGGTCTTTGGGTAAAGTAGAACGAAACCATAAGATCAGCAACACTATCTCAAAGCGAGGTTATATGGTTGGATTTTAACTCAGCACTTGGCTCAATCTATCCATAATCAATGTCTCCAGCATTTGATTGCAATGAAGCCACAATTAAAAAAAAAAAGGTGTTGACAACTGGATCTATTTCTAGACGTATACAATTAGGTGTAGACCCTGCCTTGGTATTCTTGACAGTGATAAACCTATCAGCACCCTAAGATGAACAAATGATATCCTTAATTTAGACTAAGGATTGTTTGTGAATAATTAAATTTAAAAAATATTTACAGCAGAAATTATTTCTACGCATAAACAGAACGTTACGCATCCTTCCTCGGTATTATTGAAAGTGATAGATGTTATGCGGTTGTCCCTGGTTATCACTTTAGATGCTGAATTGAGACTAATTAGAGAATATATTATTCTATTCAACATCACAAATTATAGAGCTACACATAGATCTCCAAAGGTCGCATCTAACATGCAGCAAATCAAAAACAAGAAGTAGAGTCTGGGAGACCAAAATGTTATATTATATGATGTCATAATCAGAACAACTGACCTCCTAACACTTTCAAAAGACATACCATACCAAACAACTGTAGCACTCGCTAAGCCTCACAAAGATCTTGGGTAGCATGAAACAATTTTCATGCCAACAAAAAAAACCCCAAAACATGTGTCCTCTATGCCAATCATACAAACTCTTTAAGTCAGTACATCACCAGAAATTCATCTTTCCAATAAGCTACACTTACAATAAAAAAATTAAATCATTCCAAATAGTAAAACTAGGCTACCCGACAGCAGTTTTATTTACTTCGCAAGTATATTTTGCAATCACAATGCTTATTTACCTATAACTAGCAGAATCATACCAACTGAATTATACCAAATTATACCAAATACGGTAAATTTAAAGAAGGCCGACCTATGCTCAAATACAAAGCCGTCTGCAAGCGAGACCTGAACGCCACAAACATAGATGTCCAAACCTGGGAACAGAATGCTGAAGATCGCAACAAATGGAGAACCAAACTCAAAAATTGGCTGAAGATCAAGTAAAAACAACTGGACAAAAGCCGGAAATTCAGCGCGCAAAGAAACATACAGGAAGACAAGCCAATGCCTGAGACCCAGTTCTAAATTGTACTCTATGTAGCCGCACTTTCTGCGCACGCAGTGGACTTGTTAGACACATACATCACCACCATGGAACGTTTGTCATCTTGACCAGAGAGAGGACTGACCATCCTATCGTCTGACGAGACGGAAAGATGTCATAAGTAGATAAGAACCGCACAATTATTCCAGCCCTCGAGCCTCATTCTCAGGCCATGACTAATATGGGGTTAGTTGTACTAAATGATATGGAAAGATGATTTTTTTTTTAACACAATGCAGCCTCAGAACGTTTAGTCGTATAAGGCAAAAAACAACAATAGAGGATCATCAAGTACAAATGTCTGCTTTATGACGTCAGGTAAGAGCACTTCGCGAAAAGTATGCCCTCTAAAATCTGTGGCTGAAGAGTAAATATAGATAATATTCTCAAAAAATAAGACTTGATTCTTAAAGAAAAAGACAAAATATAACTATTACGGTAAAAGTACAATTTTATTATTTCTTTGCCAAAAAAAAAAAAATCCACTAAATTTTCAGAAACCTTTTCTGTGCTGTCAGGTAGGAATTTTTTACGAATGATTTTGTAAATAACTATCTGAAAACAACACCAGGACAAAACACTTCGAAATCATTGAAATTACGGTAAGCCAAACAGCTCTGTTCCGTCAAAATCACAGGTATTTCATATGATTTTAATCACAAGCAGGGCCGTATTATTAACGTCTATATTTATAATGTATGCAGCAGCATATTAACCATGCAGAGTATCCAATACGGAACAGTAATATGTCAGATCAAATAACCAGGTTTCTCTTGTCGTGCAAAGCATTCCTCTTTCTATAACTGCGCTGGTAAATGTGATAAATATAAAACCCGTGTTTCTACTTTCAGGATCGTTCCATTACTTATATCAAAACCATGAGACATCGATCTGCCATTCCATTTAGACCATCAACCTTTTTAGACCAAGCAGATTCATTCAGAACAACCTTTCAGGCAAACATTTTACTAATACAGTGTTTGCTAATTCCAGTCTGTGATTCGTGGCATTAATTTTAGCACACGGGTCATTAAAAACCTGAATACTCTGTGATAAGCTTTTACTGAACTATTGTCATTTATGTGTCAAAGACCACGACATCCATTTTATGACAAGCAACATCTCTGTCGACCATTAATTTCATTAGAAATGCGCCATATTACCAGTACGTCGTCTAGGTAGCTAGAATAGATTGTCGATAGTCTAATTCTAGCGATGCAAAAGTATGTAACATGGGTACATCTTTACTCATTACTGCTTACTATACTTCTTATCCCTGATGTTCTTTATCCACCAAAATTATTTTGAGCTTGTTTGGAAGTCTAGGAATAGAGCAATCGCTTTGATTAACTAGAAGTGCCACCAAATGGAAACCAGCTAGTTTTAGCGTTTGAGTTCGCAGTAAACGAGTATAATATAATACAAAGGGTGTTTAGTCCTGGTTTTAAGGCACTGAATGTAGTCGGATTAAAAGCTAAAGGCAAAGAGAACTAAATGAAGGTTTCGCAAACGCTCTGCTGTTAGCATCATTAAGGTTTTACGCGGCAAGAAAATACACGCTAGTCAATACCATCCTCTCTGTTTAGGGTTCTTTTGAAGATTCTATAAAGACACACAACGAAGACATACGCATTAAAGACCAGACCAAGGATTTTGGTACAATGAGTGCCTTGTGTCAATAAAAACGTCATGGTGTTGTTAAACTGTCTGGGACGCAGAAGGGCGAGACACAGAAGAACTATATAGAAAAAAAACAGAGAGAGAGGACAGAGAAAGAGCGAGAGATTTTGTGAATAAAAGAAGACGAAGAAGAAGAAGAAGAAGAAGAAGAAGAAGAAGAAGAATGAAAAACTGACCAAACACAGATCTGAATGTCTCACGAAAAAATAAAATTCCTGACCAATGTTTTCGAAGGCTGCATCATCTCACTACCAGTTTTGGCATGACCTTATGCAAAGAACAGAAGTCTCAAACCAATATAACGAAGCTACATTCAACAGTTCGTGAATGAAATGATTACAACGGGCATTAACAAGAACGCACTGACCATGGAACAGATTGAACAACTGCTCTATGACCTCACGACTCTTAAGGACCGGATGATCCCACATCCTTCAAGGACCTTTGGATTCCACGTCATTTTCTAGGTACAGCGGAGCCATGCTACCTTATGGAACAGTACAGAACCATTTTAACCTCTAGCCGTGATGTCATGGTTGTCCAATCATGCGTATAGTTGTTGGTGGTGTTCACATCAGGTAATACAAGCAAGTGTGATGGATAAATATAAAATAATATTTGCCCAGTCTATTAAAAGTAAGACATAAGTCAACAGATTTTAAAAATGATTGTAAAGATATTAACACCAAATTAAAAGCAAATGGTAAAATAAATAAATAAATAAATAAATAAATAAATAAATAAATAAATAAATAAATAAATAAAAGATTGAATGAATGAATGAATGAATGAATACCAACCTATCAACATGGATTGGAAACTTTTTCTGGACTTCCAGCGAGACTAAAATCAGTGGAAAACTTCCCTCGGCTGACGGCTTCAGATGCTTGGTATGAAAATCAGATTCCTTTTCCACGAATATGCGATGTGCCGTCAGCCGTATGTAGCAAAGCTGCCCTCTCGGTGATAGCGCACCCGATAGGTCACGTGATCAGGCGAACGTCCACGTCATTCTGCAATTAAAGAATACACCAAACCAATCAGAGAGAGGGAGAGGGAATGGCAAAAATCCTTCAATTTAAATATGAAAGTATGCGAACTAGACACATGCTTATGAGACAATGTTATAATATAAGGTATAGGCCTACGCGTGAATAACACTTCAAACAACAAAATGATCATTGGGCGCAGCGTAAGATTTGGAGGAGTGTTAATGCGGTGACCATAATTTAGCATCTTATGGTAGTGCTGTACATCGATTTGTTGTGATTTTTTTTTTCTGGTCTGAAATCGTGCGTCGCCATAGATATCAGTTTAATTTATCTACCTTTATAGGTATTTGTATTCACCCTGTCTGGCTGTCTGTCTGTCCATCTGCCTATCTACATCCGGTCAGCTGTCGAATGGATATGCAAGTCACGTGCGAATGAAACCACGCGACAAGTCTCACTAATCCACAACCATAGAAGCCATAGTATCTTAAATTGATGACGATTTAGAACATCGGACCAAATACCTTCGACAATCAACTTCCCTTAGATTCATGGATATAACTATGATTGGTCTAATATTCTTCACAACTACAAGATTTCTGCTAGATCTAGATCTAAATCACAGCTTTAACTAGTTTATGCCTAAGCCAGTGGTCTCCTAAAGACCGGAAGTTTGTTACCGTAAAGACCGGAAGTTTGTTACCGAGAAAAGTAAACTACAGTCTCGCAAACACGCATAGGTGACACATTGGAAATACCGAAACCCCTAGTCTCCGCTTTAACACACCATTTTCAGATAACAGAGAGGCTTCGTTTAATCACAATCTGTAGAAAACACAGAGAAGGGAAGCAGGCAGTACTTTCAACACAGATGCACCAATGTAATTGTTACGAAAGTAAGAGATCCCATCGTTAACGCGGAAGCTCTCAACCATCGTTAAAGCGGAAACTCTCAACTATAATTATTATTATAGTATTATAACTATAATTATAATTATGATAGTTTGTGGCCTCCTGATTGAAAAAAAAACCCAAGGTGTCAAGAAGTCGGCAGGAAATCCTATTAAACTGGCATAAATAACATGGGCAGTCTTCTTCTTCATTTAGTAAACTAAGACAACGTGGCAATCCTACCATCGTAGCAAACACAGCGTTCTGTCCAAGTGTCAAATTAGCCGTGTGAACAACAACAACAACAACAACAACAACAACAACAACAACAACAACAACAACAACAATAACAACAACAACAACAACAGAAACAACAAGACCAGCAACAACGACAATAGCTGCAGCTACAACAACGATGACAATAGTAACGACAAATATTAACAATGGCAACCTTAGCAGCAACGCAAAAAGAGTGACAATAACAGCAGCAGCAACAACAACAACAAAAACAGCGACAACAATATAAACAACAACAGTGACAACAATAAGATAAACAACAGCTGCAACGACAGCAAGACAACTAAAAAAAAACCCAAAAAACAACAACTATAATAATAACGAAGTAAAAAACAACAACAACAACAATAACAAGAACTGGAAAGTGGAAACAAATATCCTGCTGTGAAAATAATCATGAACTAGAGGAACCGGTGAGTTCCGTAGAACATGTTCGTCATAATATTAGGCCTACATCAAAGTTTTCTGTCAGTAAGCAGTGAAAGAAAAAACAAAACAAGCCACGACCTTAATTTATCACAGTGTCAGATCACGGTGTGTGAAAAACACAATGTAACGTTAAACAAGATCTAGACTATGTCCAACAGCATGAAAGTGCTACACAGTATTGA
>JAWQUT010000340.1:118133-133656 GCA_033807755.1 Ellobium chinense
GGGGATGGCAACCCCAGTCCTTTAGGAAGTTTGTACCCTGGGAGTCTAGGCTAAAAGGAATGGGTAGATTAAGTTTGAAAGTACTGACAGCCATAGACTAGCCCTTTGAATATACAATGTTTGGGAAATTTGGTGGTAGTAATCTCCACGGCACATACGCAAATTTCAAACTCAACCCTTTCCCTCACCCCCTCCACGGGAGTGTTGGGCAGAAATGATCCAGTTCGTGTGCATTCGTTCAGTTCACGTGAATTTAATCCGAGCTTAATCACAACTATTTTGGGCGAATTGATCCGGATCTGAGCTGTGGTTAGTTTGGAGACTTTGATCCGATTTTTAATTAGCAACCTAGGTCTGTTCAGTTCACATCTACCGCGAAAATCAGAACCGAATTAACTCCCCTATGAACTGATCTGATTTAACCACTCAATTTTCACGGAACTGAGGTAAACTTGATTTTAGGGCATTTTTTTTCACCTTAGTGAACTGAACTTGATCTGAACTGACTTGTTTGATGAACTTGCATAAGATTGCTCCAACGGTAAGGCTAGGCAGCTCGGTTCAAGAGTTCAGGCTGAGTCACAGGCTAAATGCTGGCTACCTGCCATGTTCCCGGTTATGAAGTTGCAATATGTGATGTCATATTATGGCAGGAGGTACAGTTAACTTTCGTAGCAAGAGGCTCACCGGATCCAGCCTCCCACTGGCTGCGTGGCCGTTGTTACTAATAATGGCCGTTGCACGTGTTGTCTGCGGCCGGTCAGGTGACACTGGGGTGCAAAATTAGGTATTTTCAGCTCCATCACGTGACCTAGGAATTCTTGCTCACACGTTGGTTTGTTTACATGCTCTGCTCATGCATGATTGCTCATCATCTATCAAAATATCCTAGCAATCCCTAGATCACGTGGCGTAATTGAAAATACCATTCCACCGCCACCCTCAGATATTGGCAAAGAGATGCGTATATTATATTCTATTGCCGCACTCAAGCGGAACAAGCTGATGGTAGAGAAAGTTCCATCACCGCATCATGAGGGTTAACAGTATTTGAGCAGATGGTGGTGAGCAATATTGAACTGACAGAGTCATAAGCGGATGTTGGCAGGTGTTATGAGACTGAATGGGTTAGGATCTCCTTCTGTTGTCCATCAACAAAACCACTAACAGCTGCAACAAAGCGATAACGTATACAGAAACAGCAAATTACTATACATTACAATCAATGTTTAAGCGGAGTAAAGTTTCTATCACCCACTTTTAACAATATGTGAAGTAAATATTCGTAGCATAGTTATACATTAGAATACATTAAATCTAGGTCTGGTCTAGATCTATGTCTGAATAAATGTGGATGTGCTAAACAGATCTGCCGTTTTACAAGAAAAGACTGCATAATGCCAAATTAGGTCAAATTTACCTGTAGGCACCTTTGTATTGAGTACACATTTCTCTTAGCTTTCCATCTGAAACTTACTCTCGCAGTCTCAAGAGTTTCGGTGGTGGCCTGTCGTAAATGCCATTGATTAATGTTGATAAAGCAAGGCGTGGCACAAATATTTTTTGTTTTTCCTGTAAAATTTGTGAGTTTTGGACATACGATCTTCTGTCTCAAAACTGCAGCAATGGGATGTCCAAATAAAAGTTCACATTCATGTTTATTTCCCAGATGTAAGTGGTCATACGTATGTAGACATCCATACAAAGACGAGAATAATGAATAGCTTGAATATCATCAAAGTTTCATGAATGGAGTACGATTACCACGAACACTGTGTTTATCAAGTTGGGTTTTGTTCAATAAACAGAGCCATCGCCCCTAGTTTATACATAGTGAAACTCTGATAATACATCCACCCTTCGGACTAAGGTGTCTTTTGTGTTATCCAGAGTGTTCTTTATAGGAAAAAACATAAACCAGTTGAGATTGTTGAGTGCTAAGCAGCTAAACCGGAGACTGTATTAAGAAGAATTTATGTCAAGAAAATTTCACTGTTTTTAGTTAAAAGATTTAGAATTTCGATAAATTAAGCATAATTACCAATGAGTAAACGTTATACCGTAGAAAAAAAAAAAAAGGTCAGTGTTACAGTATTCAGTTTCCGGTTTCCGGCTAGGGGAGGCAAGTCAGATGAACTCCGCCTGCTTAATAACTTAAAATGAAAATCTTACCATCAGCCACCTGAATTTGACACTCATCTTAATTTTCTGCACCCTACATCCTGCACCCTGCGCCCCACTCTAGTCCCCTCCCCTCTCCACAGCATCACATATCCTCCACATTTTTCGCTTCTACCACAGATCAATAGGCAAAAAAACGTCCCCAGTTCTAATCAAATGGCAAAAACATTAGCGTCCTCATTTTCTTATAAAATTTATACTTAGCAAAACATTTCAGTGACCATGCTAAAACTCACAGCATAGGAACTGACAGGCTAATCTTTTAGAACGTTCATGTTAGACTCCTTCAACTGTGCATGTATTTACATTTTCCCCCATGTTTTCGATTACATTAATATGTTGTAGACTCGATGATTCATACGCCCTTAATAAGACAGCAGTGGCCGTATGCATAATCCTTACGTTAGTTAACGCTTTGCGGTAACCACGAGAAACTCCCAAAAAATTAGTAGTGTTCACTGTGGTTAACGCAATACGTTAACTAACGTATGGATTATACATATGGCCACAGCAGATTTTAAAGATGTGTTTATTTTGTGTCTATGATTATCGTAAGAACCAGGTAGCCGGCACAAAACTTCAAAAATGGATCAGTAACTCCTCACCTTCGAATTCTACTATCCAGCTGTAGCCCACGTACAGGCGTAGGCGATGTCCGAAAAAAACTCAATACAAATTCGATCCGTAACATATTTTTTTTCTGTGTCCACATTTCCACTTCAACAAATCTCAATTCTACCTCAACAAATCTCAATTCTACCTCAACAAATCTCAATCTTCCTAACATGCACTTGAGTTATTTCAAAACCTGACAGCCCAAGTGTCATTTCTTCAACAAAAAGGTAACCAAAAGGTAAAAGAACAAATCTGGCGGTATTTTTGAAGGACCTGAAAACGCTGGAGCTTGAGAAGATCGAGCCCAGGGTCGATAAACACTTTTAAAAGATAAAGAATCGGCTTACTCTATCTATGCTAATACATCGATACCGTCCACTCCGGTGATGTTCCTATTCCCTCCTGTTCCCTATTTCAAATTTATACTGATAACATAAAAACTATCCCACCTTCCCAGCTGTAACAGCGAAGAAATTTCAGACACTGAGATAGTCACAGATGTCAGTTAAGAAAGTGGTCGCAGCTGGTTTGGTAGTTTGATGGTGGTGGTGGATTTTAAAATTCTTTTTTTCAGCACAGATTTGATAATTTAGTCGACTCCATTCACTAGCAAATCTCCTAGTCTCAATAGCAGATCTCTTAATCGCAACACCTTCTTAGTAGCCACATGTTTTACATAACCAAAATGGTATAATTCTGTTTAAAAGTTACTGGATAAATGCAACTCTTTTAAATCGCATTTTTTTCGTGATCTTGAGGCGTTGGAAACAAACGGAGTCAATGAGACAAGCGCTCTATCTCTCATCCACGCTGCAGCATTGACAAATGGGAACTTAAGATAAACATTCAAAAACAGGATGCCATGCACACTGTGACAGCGGTATAGTACAAGCGTCAGCGTGGAGTGATTTCCCAAATGTATCTTAATGGTACTATTAAATGAGTTTTTATTGTGGCGTGTCAATTACTTCAATGCCCGAAAAGAGACAGCGAGCTTCAAAAACAGATGTAACGTTATTGCAAAGTCAGTAAATTAACCCCGTAGTAAGTATCGTCAACAGCGTGTGGTCAAATTGATCGACGGGACGGCGAATTTCATGGCTCCACTTTATTACTTAACCGATGGTTAAGTGCTGTGAGCTGGAACAAAGAGATGATAAAAAGAGCAGGAATCAATAGGCGCTGAGCATGAAACATTGCTGTGGTTCAGTTGTTGACAAGGCAGGTTGCGAAAATAATGGTGTTGTTGTTGTTATCTTGTCAAATTTATCGATGAGGATGTGGGCGGCTGTTTTGTTGTTGTTGTTGTTTGCAATGGATGGGTGATGCTGTCACATTTATGTTGATGAGGAAGATGAAGATGTTGCTGCAGTAGCCGATATAGGAGACAACAGTCGGTTAGATACAGCCAGCCTATCAACGAATGAACGAAAGAATGAACGAAAGAACGAACGAACGAACGAACGAACGAACGAACGAACGAACGAACGAACGAACGAACGAACCAACGAACCAACGAACCAACGAACCAACGAACCAACCCTTCAACCAACCAACCAACCAACCAACCAACTAGCCAGCCAGTCAGCCAGCCAGCCAGCCAGCCAGCCAACCAGCNAGCCAGCCAACCAACCAACCAACTAGCCAGCCAGCCAGCCAGCCAGACAGCTCACCAACCAACCAATCTACCAATCTGCCCATTGTAATGATAGGCAAAAAAAAACAAACAACATAAAATTACCGCTACCGAGCATGAGAATTCAAATCAACTTGCGTCATTCACTATGTTCAGCTAACATAATACCCGTCTACTTCCACCAGCCTTCTTTCTTCAATTTTAGACAAGACGGTCTGGCCAGCTCTTCTCATTTTTTCCCAATACATTAAAAACACACTATTAGCAGTCCGAATAGGACATCCGCTGTGGGGGATATCAAATGGCACACACGCACAAAGAAAAGCAAATAGACCATTCCAGCCACAAGGCAAAGTAGCTGGATCCAATCCCATGTAGCGGATTCACCCGTTAGTCTTTACAAAACAACTCCATTTGCTTAAAAGCAGTAACATAGACCCTTAGATTAGATGCTCAGCTTGTGAGATGGAGTGCCCTTTCACCTTGCTCAGTTGGCTTAATACTTCAATGATGAGAGAGGTTATTTCCCTTTCCTTTTTTTTTCTCTTCCATCATTTTACATTCCATTCATTTGCAACTTCCCATGACTGCAAAACAATACATCGCTTTATTTTTTTTTAAAAAAAGGGAAAATTTTTTTTTAAAAAATTCAGCATTTACAGAATTTAACACTGATTATTACCTTTGCATAACAATTTTAACAGGTTAATGGGAGAGAACCATTTTCTTTCACAGGTTTTTTTTTTCAGAATACCTCTGGTAGTAAGAGATGTGAAGTGGTCAGCGGAGGCGACTGTTCCAGATCTCGCCACCCAATCATATTCCTCACATTTCAACCGCTCTGTACTGATGACCTCTCACAAACACACTGTTCATATGAAGGGCTTCATGGCAAAACGCATTATACACCATTCGGAAGTTGTGGCAAAACAGAACAGATACAAAGCATATTTTTATGTGAAAGGCGAAATTTACGTCTTAAATAATGTGATTCAAACGTCCTTCTATGGAATGGAAATATACATGTATACTAAATACTCCTACTGCTACATGAAGTATGTAGAATAAGCTAAAAATTCATATTGGTGGATAACGCGTTTTGCCATGGAACCCTTCATATCTCCTAGTTTATAATTTATGCCGTAAATACAATGGCACTATTTGTAATTTATGCATGATCTGTATGCCCTAAATACAGTGACACCGTTTATAATTTATGCATGATGTGTAGACTATATCTTATATACAATGGCACCATTTATGATTTATGCGTGATGTGAAATGCCCTAAATATAATGGCACACAGTAACGGAAAATAATGCGCAACAGAATAAAAACACCCTTGGACAATTACAAATAATCACGGTGATAAATAGAAAGACATAAAGAAAGAAAGAATTGTGAATACCAATATTTACAAAGCACCCACCTCACAGTGGTATTCAAGACCCTTTGACCCATACACATCACTGTGTTTCAGTACTACATAGACGTGTATAGTAATTATACAAACACGGTTTAATAAAAAACACGGTTTATAAGTCTGTTATGCCCCCTCACACAACTTCACACTATTATAAACCAGTTAGGTCAAATCACTTCCAGAGTCTCTAAACTCCCAGATACGCGTACATACCGCTGCCACTTACGTGCGCAGATCACCTGCATTGTGACAAAATCTTTCACTGCCTATAGCCAGGTATCCATATCAGGAAAATGTGGATGGAGAAAATGTGAATTAGTTGCTTTCCCAGGACATTTACGGATAAACCATGGCAGGTGTCGAACCCACGACCTCTAGATCTTGAGTCCAACTCCGTATCCATACGGCCGCATTGCTCCACAAATGGAACTGCTTTGACTTTCAATAAACCAACCGTTCAGAACGAAACAAAGAAAATATAAAAATAATAAAACTGAATCAACTACTAAGGGAAGAGCAAAAGAGGAAAAGCGATACCAGTAAGTGAGTAGTTTAGAAGTGAAAATATCAGACCCTGTTATATTTTCTGCCATGCACATGTCACCCGGGAGAAGCGTGCAGCTCTACATAATTTAGCATGTACCCTGAAGGCAGTGGAATCTTTGAAGCTAAGCGCAGGAAAGTAAGAAAAGGAAGGAATAAAAAAAGGTGAACCGCTGGCACCAAGGTAGGAAGGAAGGAAGGAAGGAAGGAAGGAAGGAAGGAAGGAAGGAAGGAAGGAAGGAAAGAGGAGAATAAAAAGAGAAGATAATGACAGTGACTAAAATGGTGAAGGGGAATGGAAACAACAAATTATTCATCAACAGCAACAGTAGGGAACAGTAGGTAATTATTTTGAGGATATCACATCAGTAAAAGCAGTTTCTTCATATCGACTGAAAGAATACAGCAAAACACACACACACACACACACACACACACACACACACACACACACACACACACACACACACACACACACACACAAATAGAGAGTTCTAAAGAAATCCGTCGTTAGTACAACAACAACAACAACAACAACAAAACAACAACAACAACAACAACAACAACAACAACAACAACACAGATGCAAAAAAACGCCATAAAATCTACAGCCACCACAGCCACAACAATGGCGTTGCCCAGAGGGACATCAGAACGCCCCGACACAATGATGTCCTTTTCCTCACTTCTCTGATATCATAATCCCATCTTGCATAATGGCGTCTCACGGCTCACCGGCTCTGCCCCTGGACACAAATGGCGTGAAAAGCCGGAGCGGATATGAGAGACACAGGGCAATGATTTCACATGGATAATTGCAACTCGACAAGCTTCTCATAAACCTGCTCATTTCGGCTCTTGAATGGACAAAAGACTGCAATTTACGGCCAAGTGGGTGAGTAAAAAAAATCGAAACTTGGGATTCAGCTCTTGGAATGTCAGTGTGACATAGATGAGGATGTTTTTGAGTCAGTCTATCTTCAGATTCAGTGGTTATAATTAGCCACAAAGATCTGAGACCTTTTTTTTTTTTTTTTAATGCTCCTCTTTATATGAATCAGTGGGAGACTAATGGTTTAATCATGGACTATTAGCGTGCAGCATGAAAGATTATTCCAGCAGAGCAGAATGAAAGTCGGTGTGAGTATTTTACAGTGGCAGACGTTATTATTCGACTACCTGGAAACCCCATACTATTGAACGGCAAGATCGTTTCTAAGAGTGGATATTTTTCGATACTCCCTACGTTCGATATCGGTATCAAATGTCCAGCTCGAGAGATCCGTTCAGATTTTCAACCAGTTTCGGGAGTATTAAAAACCTTTTATTGGAAACCACTTGATTAGGATCTAACCTGAAACAAAGGAGCGATAAACAAGAAAGTATGGCAAATCTCTGTAAATACTCGTTAAAGTAACCCGTTTGTTTGCTAGATTGCCACCCTTTTGTATGCCACACTGCCATCTTTTTTTATGTGTGTCAATTACCTCCCTTTTGTTTCCCAGACTGCTTGTCTTTTGTTTGCCAGATTGTCACCCCCTCCTCCTTTTTTCTTTTTTGGTCAGAATGCCACCCTTTTGTTTGCCACACTGCTATCCCTTTGTTGCCAGATTGTCACTCTTTTGTTTCCAAGATTGTCATCTTTTTATTTTCCATAGTGTCATTGTGTGCCAGTTTGGTACTATTGTTGCCATAATACTACCCTTTTGTTTCCCAATTTGCTATTTTTTTTTCTTGCCAGATTGAAATCTTTTCGTTTGCCAGCTTGCAATCATTTTGTTTGCCAGATTTCCATCCTTTTGTTTGTTGTTTCTCTCCTTTAGAATGCCATGCCTCACCAAGGAATATATAATCCAAATTCAAAAACACTGAGCTATCAACTACAATTTCGATCCTCATCTCTGCTTGGAACTGAGTACAGGAATCGAAATAGACCAGACATTTTCGATACCTGAAACTGAGTACAGTGATGTTCAACATTCAGACACCAATCCGCCACAACCACAGCTTCATACTGACCAACCCGCGGAAGGATCCATTAGCTGTTATTCTGTTCCCTTAAAGTTCAACACGGGATACTAAAGTTTCATAAAATAAAATTATAGTTTCTTCCTCTTACTATTTTAAACTTTGGACTACATTTCTCTACCTGAATATTTTTTTTAACACAGCTAGCTGATGTCTGGTCTAGCTTTTCATTTGGTGGAATCAGCTTCCGGTCACACGAAAGACGCTCGGTGATTGCATCGTTAAGGAGTCTGTAAGTCCATCAAATAACTAGGAGGTGTGGAAAGATAGGAGCAGTAACAGCTGAACCGTGCTGCATTGAGACTTAGATGAAACTCACCAGGGATGATATTGGATGAGAGAGAGAGAGGGGGGGGGATAAGAGAAAGAGAGAGAGAGAGAGAAAGAGAGAGAGAGAGGAGGGNNGGAGGGGAGGGAGTGAGGGGGGGGGAGGATAAAGACTCAAAACAGTGATAGCACTGAGAATGGTACTAAATTAGATATTAGTTTGTCATGACTTATGATTAAATTTCTAAGAATGAAATTCACCTGAGAGAGACAGGATTAAAGAACAGCTAGAGAGAGAGTCACAGAGAGAGAGAGAGAGAGAGAGAGAGAGAGAGAGAGAGAGAGAGAGAGAGAAGAAGAAGGAGGAAACTGAGAGAAGAATATACAAAGAATTGAATGGATAACAAACGATAATACATTAATGGCTGATCTGCTTTAGTGGAGCCTTAGATAAATTTTAAAGTCCTGACACCAAGCATAAGCTTAAGACAGTCACAATCATAAGTTGTATTTTTGTTCCAATACCTAGACTATAATAATGTTTTTGTCCTGATCAGAAAGGAAACGATGAGCTGAAATTAGCCACACATAGGATGACAACTTCATGATGGAGCCTGGTTGTGGCAGAACCTACAAAATGTCATGGCACCTGCGGTAGACACACGACTGTTTTTCCGTCTTTCTCTTTCTGTCTCTCTGTCTTTTTCTCTCTCTCCCTTTCTCTCTCTCTCTCTCTCTCTCTCTCTCTCCTACTGCGCAGTCGTTTCTGGCGATACTATGTGAAAAATGGCAAGCAAAAAACAAAACAGAAGAAAGCTCACCAACGCCACGGGTTTTCCTAACCCCTACTCTCAAAAAATTACAGACACCACATGTGGCATCCGAGACCTGTCATACCACTTCCTCATAATATCAATTTTGTGATGGTAAAAGTATCGCAGACACATTAGATATGGCGGCAAAGGGCAATTTTGTTTCCCTTCAGACTCAAAGTAATCAGATCTGAGGACATCTACACGTTGGAAAAGAAGTGGTGACAGGGTGAACGAAGAAAAATGAAAAACACAAACAGACAAACAAGCAAACAAAAAAACAAAGTCGACACATAACATTTTGTGACATAACAGTCTGGGAACGTTCTGTAGTTCCAGAATTCTGACTTCATCTCAGTATTTTTAAATACGTTTATCACAGCATAGAACTATACATGAACGATAGAGAAGACTTTGTCGAGTAAAGGTTATGTCCCGTCCATCACAAAATGGGTCGATCCTGTAGAGTTAAATATTTTCCGGGAAAATAAAAACGAAATAGGTTTCGCTTTCATTTCCTGCTCGGCCACCGAAGAAAGTGAATGCTGATCATTAAAAACTGGGAACGGGAAATCACTTTTCCGAAGATTAAGGGAGGGTTTATTGTATAAATGCACACTTGATGAAGGGAACCATCGCTTGACTTTATAATATAATATCTCAGTTTAGAAAACACCGAACTCTAGCTTTTATAATTAGTAATAAAGAAAATGAAGAATAAATATTACAGTATACAAATAACAAATTTATTATATGGTAACTGGTGTTCTGAGGACAAAGACTGCATATTCATAATGCATCCATATGTTGGCAATGTACAGCTTTGGAGCCTTGGATCGAATGCACACGTCCTTACTCCTTTGATCAGCCTTTCACACTCACCGGGTATTAGATATATGCAATGACAGCAATTATTTTCTAACTCTTCAATTCATTCTGACCATACAAGGTAATCGATGGATTACCCTTACATTCCTGGGGATGAATAAGTTTTTCATGCATGCAGCTAAATCTATATATCCTTAAATTTGCCGAAAATGTAATGCATTTTCATCCTAAACAGTTAAATCATTATGTCAACAAAGTATCCATAACCGATGTATTTTATTTTCAAGCGTCACATATCGTCCTTGTTAACATATAAAAGTCGTATTTCACAATTAAGTCAGATGCAAAGGTTCGTATCATTTACTAGAATTTTAGGCTGGAGATAGGAAATTCTTCATCTGAAGAGCGAAACACCAGTAAATTATCAGAAGAAAAGCCCCCTCAACACCATTGTCTCGGCCCTTTATATTTCCTTTCACTCGAAGGAGGAATGGCAACCCCTGCACCATGGTTCCAGATGCCACTCTGCTGTTACTGATATTTAAAGTTAATTGTAGGGTTCGAGCCAGCGGTCTTCAGCTGGTGCCATGGTGTCACAATTTCACTGCTTGATGATGCATAACTTAATCTGTTCTCTGCCTCCTTCTCGCCTCCTCCCCTTTCCCCCTCCCCACCTCACGGTTTTTTTTTTTTTTGCTAAATCACAGACAAACACTCAGTCGCTTTCAGCAAAATCGAATTTCACCTATCATTCTGGAGTTTCATTGAAAACAAACAGCAACATCATAAATCCCCTTTTGTAAAACCAAAGATTATACGGTTTTATTTTGTGTTTGTTACGGAAACAAAGCAGTTTGCAGAAGGCTAGTTCGGATATACAGTTTTTAAAGACTCAATAACTCCCCTTATTTAAAAACATATCAATATCAGACGCAGAATATCAGATAGATTCATTTTTGTTTTAAACTATTAGTCAATGTCAGTGACTCAGTTTCCACAACAGAGTGGATATTGAGTACGGCTAAAAAAAAAAATCATAAATCAAACTTCCACATATTAATCACAGCAGTCGAATTCATTTTCGAGCTAAAAACAAACATACAAAAGAAAGGACAGTTAACTTTCGGACGTAACAATTGTACGAGGAATCATGTCTCTTCATGCTAATAAGAAAGTTTGTATGAGATCACATTATTCACCATAACCATTTCTATGGAATACGTCGTTATACGTCAACAGACAGTTGAGAGCTTGCGCGTGAACGATGGGATCTCTTACCACTGTAAGAATTACGTAACTCCGCATTTTGAGCGCTACTAAGAGTGCATTCGGCACCGATGCACTGATGTAAGTCTTCTGATAATAAAAAGATCCAATCGTTAATGCTCAAGCTCTAGAGTATCATTAGGTATGTCGTAAGTTTAATCCTTGAAAGTCAGTACAGTGGTGATTTCGGTCTGAGACGTGGCCTGTGCCCAAGTAGTAGGAAGAGCGATGGTTGATCAAGACTTCAAGACAGCCCGGGGACATTTACGGTGTGGTGGGGCGATTTCTGAATGCTTGGCCTTCACGCCCTACGTATCGAAAATAGTCATTCTATTTCGATTCTGATATTCAGTAGAATGTTGGCATTTCGACCCCTTTTGATACGTTTCGATACTTTCAGTACCCTTCGACACCAATACAAGGACGGACATTCTGGCTCAGACACACATCGAATACATCGTAAATATGGAGACAGTATCGAATTTCCAAGCTTGCGTTTTGAAACTGGCATCCACAAGTATCGATACTCAGACACAAAACTGCCCTTCACAAGATTTACAGCTCTTCATAGGGCACGAATAACCCAGATTCCGTGATGTATATGACCCTAGAGAAACTTTTTTCACACGGGATGACTTATAGCATCATCTTCACTGAAATACACTATCCACCAGACCACTACATCACGAGAAAAAGGACATAACGGTATTGGCTGTGTTTGTTTTGCTGGCCAGCATAGATAATGAAAACCACAAACTAGAAAAGGATAGGAAGCTTATTGGCTGGTCTTTTCTTTTCTCTGGTCCTTGAAAGTGTGCCTTGTTTGGTCAGATTCGAGGTCGGATAATGTTCCGGGTTAGATATTGTAAGAAAAACCTTTTTTTTCTCTCTTTGGTTTTCTGTTATTGGCTCTCTTCTTTTTCTCGTAATTTTCGTATCTCTTTTCTTTAGTTAAACGGTGCTTCAAAGCTAAGTACCCCATAATAAATATTGTATTGCTAAGCACTTTTAGAATTATTTTTATAGTAATAAATTCTCTTTTTCCTTTATCTTTTCGCTCCTCCTTGTGTAAGACGTGTGGTCTTTCCATTCTCTTTGACCGTTTCTTTCTCGCTCTGATTTTCTATTCCAAAATGAACGTAAAACTCATCCCTTCCCTCTCTTTGACTCGGAGAAAGAAGAATAGCTTCTTCCTTTCCTGATACATTTTTTGGGGTCTAAAATCAGGGTTTCCAAGAGACCGAAAACATGTGCCAGAGGAGACATCTCAATCATCTCAATATTTTTAAAACAGAGCTGCCATCCAACGACACCCGCTTAAAGACACTGTAAACACTTCAGAAGCTTCTTTGCGTTTGAAAATATTTCCTTAACTGTCTGCATCACTGCTCTAGATCTGCATCTTTGACATCTCTTCTCAGAGTTTTTGTCTTCATCTTATTATAATTTTTGTCTCCTCTTATCATAGTTTTTGTCTGGTGCTCTTATAAAGCTCTACGTCCTTAAAACAGGAGTCTGGTTCCAGACTCTGAAGACAGCTGCAAGCATCTTACAAGCTTCACTGCACTCGGAACGTGTCTATCCATGGGCTGCATTGCTCTGCTTCTCTCAAATTTTTCTTTATTCACATATAATCTTAATTATCCTCCTCTTCCCACAATTTTTGTCCAAAATGTTCAATTTTTATATTTCAATATTCTTAAAATTGAGGGGCTGCCATACACATGAGGACGTTGCAAACACTATATACGCTTCAGTGTACTATTAACTGAGAACTTGCGCATAGATGGTAAGATTTTTAACCATCGTAAAAATTACATAGGTGCACGCTCAATGGCGCTCAACATGCTAAGTCAATATCATTCTTAGGATGGTAAGAGATCTCATCGTTAATGCACAAGTTCTCAGTTGTCTGTATCATCGTCTTAAGTGTTTTATCCTGCTGCCGATGCTGCCTCTCTTTATTAAGATTGCCCTTTTACAATAAATCTTGTGCTGCCGTACATAATATCAATATTCTAAGAACAGAATATTAACATTCACCAGAAGGCACTAAGGGGCCTTGATAGCCTTCATTGTATCTGGAAAGCCATCTGAATCATCTGCTCAAACTCTCTATTTCTTATTATTATTTTTTTTTTATTCAAAGTGTTCATTAACATCTCAATTTTTTTGGTTTTAACTAGAACTGCCCAACGACACCCACCTGAGCACCCTTTGTAAAACTGACTGCACTTTGAAGACCTTTCATTTTTAAGTTGAGAATTTTTATGGATCATTATCACAGAGGCAGGCATGCAAATATGGTGTTCACTGGAGTTACGACCTTCCCACACGTGACGTTACGAAGTAGAATCAGATGTGAATTTCACAACCCTTGCGTCACATGCAATGTTATCGTAATACTGGGATCAAAATGTTCAAACTGCTCATGCCCATGTAGGCATACCTATCTCTGCCATAACGATTGGCAATAGTTCCGAACTAAAAACAAAAACTCTGTCTATCTGGTCTACCTCTAGAGTAAGCGTTCTCACACCTTTAATATTCCCAACTGTCTTCTTACAATATATTTTAGGCCCGTTTACATTTTAGTAGCCTTAAAACAAAGCAATAATCTACCGACATCCATTAAAGACAACCGCAAGTCCCCTTATAAGCTTCATTGCATCTAAACATTGACCACATTGTTCAACGCCTCCACAATCCATCTTCATTCATATTCCTAATTGTGCTCCTTTTCTTATTATAATTTCTGTCTAAAGGGTTCATTTCCATTTATTGCATCGAAAGCGTTGCTCACTGTTTACGCGTGCTTGCTCGCCCGCAACTGTTATTGCTGCAAACAATCTGGCAAATAAAGTTCTTCGTCCTGTGTCCCAATTTTGTACGCTCTTACCTCGGGTTTTCTCTCTCTCTCTTTCTCTCTCTTTAAAATTGTCCCCTTCCCTCCTAGCTATCCGTGCTTTCTGTTGTTCTCAGAATTTACAGCTCTAATTTCCGCGACGGAAAAGGCAAGAAAAGGAGGCCGGGATTGTGACTGAAATGACCTCTTAATCATAAAAAAAAAGATCCTTTTCTCGCGCCACTCATTTCCAAGGAGCCGTAAAGACATCGGGCAAGGGCCGTAAAACACGAAGGGTCTGTCTACGCCAGTGTCTGTCCTTCTCCTCTTCATTTCAGCTCATTAACGCGCGGCCGTTTTACGGTAATGTAAAATGGGTGATTGCTTGTGTGTGTGTGGTTGCGTGTCTATGTTGGAGAGTGAGAGTGAGTGTGAGAGAACGGGGAGGAAAGACAAAAAAGATGTGTTGAGTATACAACGAGATGAAAAAGAGAGAAGGTAGGAGGGGACGATAGAAGAGTTGAGAAAAAACAAGAAAAGCAGTGAATGAGCATAATGGGCGGAATGAACGAGAGAAAGAAAGAGAGAGAGAGAGAGACGGAGAGACAGAGAGAGAGAGAGAGAGAGAGAGAGAGAGAGAGAGAGAGAGAGAGAGAAAGTGAGAGAGAAATGGAAAGAGATCGAAATAGAGTAATGGAGACGAAAGTTTTGTTAATGCTGAGACAAGTCCAGCTCCACTGGGATAGAAGCTCCATCTTATGTAAAAAGCTCTGAGTGATATGAAAAGTCCGTGCAAACCTATATTGTGTCATTAAGAGAAAACATGTCTGAGGGATAAAATTATTGTAGAGTATTAATCATATTATTATTATCTCATTCACAGTATAATAACCTTCTCTAGAAATATGATTTCATACTTATAAGACAGAAATAATGTGAATGACTAAGACATGAAGTAGGTACGGTGTGCAGGCTAGCATTTAACTTAAGCACGTCAACCCACAGAGAGTTTGTTTAACACTGTAATTAATAGTACCAAAAAAATAATAATCTTTATTATCATGGTGCTAATCATTACC
>JAWQUT010000340.1:133671-144380 GCA_033807755.1 Ellobium chinense
CCGGCCAAAAAGGAAAAAAATGCCAAACTTAGGCAGTCGTTGATTTGGTACAAGAAAACGCGTCAGCCAAATACATCAGTGCTGGGAGTCAACAAAGCGAGAATGTTTTGCCCCAAGAATAGCCTTCTCACTTACCCCACAGGCATAATACTGAGACAGGATGTCGTCATTAGTCATTTAAAACACTTGTGTCCCTTTACTGACAAAATTGTCGCTACCTTATTTCAATATATAACCCTTCCCTCCTTCCAGTCTCCTACCCTGAGGCCAGATGCTGAAAGTCGGAACGAGGCGTTGGGGGTGGAGAAGTCGAGGACTCTGTGATCCTAGTCTGGCGTAGCACACACTCAGACTTACATGAAGAATAAAAAAAAGGGCATGGGCGATACGACAAAAAAAGATGGCGGAGTATAGCAAAGACTTGACAATATAAGATCACTGACTGAAATAAATGACTATTTACAGCTCAGTGCAGTGAATTTGTAAGTGAGTAAGAATAGTGGTGCAAGAGAGATAAATCATCCTAGACTGACAGAAGCGGAAGTTACCTACATTGTCTACAGGACCCCCTCCCCTTTTCCTCCCTCCCGACACAACTACACACACACACACACACACACACACACACACACACACACACACACACACACACAATGAAGTATGCCCAGCTGTGAAGCAGACAGACGGACAGACTGATAAATCATTATAACCTTCTGGATGGTGCATGGCTGGATGGGTGGCCGATGGCTGGATGAATAGATGGACGCACAATGAGTTGGTGGAAGATGTATGGATAACTACGCACACAAGCGTGATGCCCTCCATTGTACCAATATTCATCAATTATTCTACATTATACCCGTGATGATCTTGGCGGGCTTTTTGCGCTGAGCTCTCTTGTGTCTGTGGCCATAGAATTGCAGACTTTCTCAGTAATTACCGGAAGGACGACAGCCCAAGTAATAGACCGCCTGTGAATCATATATCAGCTTTAATGAGCCGTCCCGCGGAGTAATATAGACGCAACGACGGACTTCTTTTTTGTTGTCACATCCGGGTACAAGTCATATTGTCGAAAACTGCTTTCTCCGATACGGCAGTATTCGGATCCACCATGATTATGTGAAAAGCATTTTCAAATGGACGTGTTGAACTGACGCACAAAATAACATTTAACGTGGGTGAAAGCTTGGTAGGACTCAACATAATGATGATGATGATGATAATGATGATGATGATGATGATGCTGATGATGATGATTTATTTCCTACATCTGAAGAAGGAGGCCAGTCCGAAAATTTGTGTATTAAATTTGTTAAATTGTTATAGTTTTTTTGCCTTACTTATTTAGTTCCAGTGCGGATAAATGTTTTGCAAATAATGATAATGATGATGATGATGATGTTTTTTTTTTTTGTATATTATATCAGTACATTTAAATGTTTAAATATAAAAGTATATTTCCTAATTCTTGGCTAGTTTGGACAGAACTTTTAATTTTTTAAATGTATTCCACCTGCTGAAGATGCTGGTGATGATGATGATGATGATTATGATGATGATCATCATCGTGATCCAGGTTCAGTTCTTATTGTCTTTACCCGCTATTTTAAGAACATCTCACTCAATCGATCATAACTGACTTTTAACTCATTCTTCCATGCTTGTCTTTTCTTTTTCTTCTTAATGTGGTTGCTTTCATTGCGAAAGTTATAACTCTTGTTTCATTCTATTCATGAAGGCCTTAGAGCCGAAACGTTTAGATGTTATTTTCGGTCTTAATTCTTTACTAGATTGTTAATAAATTCCTTGAATTTAGGTTGAGCTTTTTTCTCAGTTTTAAATGACTATGATGATGATGATGATGATGATGATGACGATGATATTAATGATGATGATGATGACGATTGTTATGATGATAACGATAATTGTTGTTTTTTCCGATCTCTTCTCTGCATTCCTCTTTCTTTTTCATGTCTTCATGCACTATCGGACGTATTTACTTACGCATATTTATTTGATTTAGCCTTCCTCTCTCTTCTCATGAATTCTGCATGTTTCTGTTAAGTGGGTTCGTTTATTAATCAGTGATGTGATAATAANTTCGGTCTTAATTCTTTACTAGATTTTTAATAAATTCCTTGAATTTAGGTTGAGCTTTTTTCTCAGTTTTAAATGACTGTGATGATGATGATGATGATGATGATGACGATGATATTAATGATGATGATGATGACGATTGTTATGATGATAACGATAATGGGTTATGACAAGACGGTTGCTTTTTCCGATCTCTTCTCTGCATTCCTCTTTCTTTTTCATGTCTTCATGCACTATCGGACGTATTTACTTACGCATATTTATTTGATTTAGCCTTCCTCTCTCTTCTCATGAATTCTGCATGTTTCTGTTAAGTGGGTTCGTTTATTAATCAGTGATGTGATAATAATAATAATCCATCATAATAAAAAGATGTATTGCCCTCTCACGCGACCTCACTTTGTTATTATCTTAACAGGCCAGATCAGTCAAGGATTTTTCGACTTCTCGGGGAACGTCTGTATGTCTGTCTGCCTGTCTGTCTGTCTATCTGTCTGTCTACTTGTTTATCTGCCTGCCCGTTCGTCTGCCAGTAAAAAATATTAGATTTAATATAAATCAATAGCAATATCATGGCCGGCCACACACACACACACACACACACACACACACACACACACACACACACACACACACACACACACACACACACAGAGAGAGAGAGAGAGAGAGAGAGAGAGAGAGAGAGACAGGCCACAAGTTTAGCTTATTTCCATCGCAACATATCAGGAACTCTAAACGTGGATGCCATATGAAAGCACTCATAAAATGTCATTAATGTTCTTTGAAATGAAATGCTACATGGACGGCACACGGGAATAGAAGAATTTCATCAATACGTAATGAACTAGAATTAGCAGATGAACTCAAATCGCTGATGTGCGTCATTTTAAAATAACAATAATAAAAATAATAATAATGAAAGAAGTCATTTGGGCACATGAAAAGAACGGGAATGGGACATATCATTATAGGTGGCCTTATGAACAATGAAAAAACAAGGGCTACATCTGAGAGGACAATGGGCATACTTCACAGCAGGATTGCCAGATTTGTCGCTTTTGGGGCCAAATACCAGATTTTAGGCTCCTTTTTAAATGCTTTTGGCTGCCTTGTAAATGTTTGGTATTTGGGCTTTTTTTTTTTTTGGCTTCAATGGACGTAAGTCAAAACTGATATTTTTAAAACAGAAAGTACTTATACTGCTCTCAAACTATTTGGTATTTCATATGATCGATCTTCCGTCATAACTGTCCAGTGGACACGAATCATTTAACGATCCCAAAACTCATTCCATATAGCAATCATATCTTCCGTTGCTCTAGTACATATAGAAAGTCTTATGATCATTTTTAATACCAACTTATATCCAATATTTAGATAATTCGTCGTAATTTTTTTTTGTCTTATTTCAAATCTTGACCCCAATGGGCCCTTTCCAGCCACGGTTTGGTTCCTTTATTTTTGGCCCTTTCTTTATATGCGATTTAGCTCCGGCACGAAAAAAAGTCTGGCAACCTCGCTTCACGCAAGCATGGCAGTGGTCGGACGTCTGTAACTTGATAAAAACATATTATATATTAGTGTTATATCCCAGTCAGAGTGAGACTTAGATCGCTTCTTGACTACATCAACTTACTGATATGATAAATTGATATGAAAGCTTAATGTGTGTTCTATCATTAAAGTTTGGCATATTTCTGGGCCCAGACATAATCGTTTGCCGTGGAAGGGGGTCATCTCAATGCAATGAGAAACATTATGAAAAAAAAGTCGTGATGGAAGAACACATTTTCGTTCTCAAGCCTGCCTCACAACAGCTCAGGTTTATATAAATTTACTGATCATTCGACCCATAAAACCAGTAAATTTGTGTACAAATACAATTTTATTCTAGATTTCTGCAACAATAAAACATTCGGCATCAGAAAACTTCTCACCTTGACAACTCAGGCCCTGGCGTAGCGACATAAGCCTTGTTTTGACTGGCTGCAAGACACGAAGAGACAAGCTGGCAGGAGGCCAGATCCTCAAGGATACGCAGTTAAAAACTAGAACGATTGCACTGTGGATAGCCGTGCTTGTGAATAACCAGTCACATAACATATTAAAGATAAAATTTTGAAAAATGACTTCCTGTTTCTTTGTGTCTGTCATACAGATAATAAGTTATTATTTGGTGACAGAGGTGCTGTCGAGTAGGTTTTTCCCATCTCCCTTTCTTTGTTTGGATGTTTGGTTTTATAACAAATTAATCCGTTTACATCAATCCGTTAGACAAGTTTAGAATATGAAATGATTTCCGCCTGAATATTATTTCACATGTAATCCTACTGTTCTCATGTTAAAGGTCTTGTCCTCGCCACAAACAGAATTTCAGTGCTTGCGTACTAAAAATCATTTCCAGTTCAGACTATAAAATAACATAGACTTATGGAACCATTAACTCTCGTACATAACAAAATATTCCAGCGGCGCTTTCTCACAAATGGTTATGACGAAGGAAAATGTACGTGGTTTAGTGTTCTTGAAACAAAAAATGGATTTTTCAGGATGTAAAGCAAATAATTTTATCTACCCTCGTCCCTTTAACTTTAATTTTGGGTACCCCACATATCCTGTTGTACAGCACTCTGTCTTGACACAAATCTACTTTATAGCCAAATTACGATTTTTTTTTGTCTTATGAGTAGTCTAATGTACGAACATCCCTATGCCTGAGAAATTTCAGTGACATCTCTTAGTCACCAAAACGCATGAAATCTTCGTCATATTGACGCCCTAGGGAGAAAACAAACGCTAAGAAACAGGGTTGCATTTGTTCGGTTCCTGCAGCGAAAAGGATCCGGCCTTAAATGGTAACCATTAGCGGTCCTTAGAAAAGGAGGTACCAAGGGTACGTTTTGATTGGTGTGTGCCAGTAACAACAGCGAGGAAGAGTGCAGTGCACACCCCCTAGATGTTTGATAGAAATGTGACGTATTTTGGATCGCCGGAAGAGAAAACTCGGCTACATATCAGCAATCATCTACGGTTCCAAGTCAGTGTTAATGTCTTATCTTTGGCCTTGGATGGGAGGGAGAAATAGCAAGAATTAACAATGGTATGTAAACTAATGAATGTGGCAAAGTTATTAGTATAGCAAAGATCACTCGCAAGTCACTGCATTTTTTTCTGTCTCTTTAGCATAAGTCCCAGCCCTCTTGACTTGCTTGTAGACTGATACTTCTTTTGCTAGGGAAGGGGTTTGGCTTCCCATTTTGTTAATTCACAGGAACCAAACAAACGTAGCCCTATCGCATCACCAACTTGTGCGGTTTTTGTCTAATCACTCGATAATGACTTTGTGACGTTTTTCTGTCTGTCTGCCACAGAACTCCCAATCTCTCAGCGACCATTACACACGAAGTGTTATACTTATTGACGCGCTCGAAAGAAGAAGACTTTCAGCTTGTCACGAGATGTGCGTTTTCTGGCATAGTTATAGCTCGATAGGACTTCCATAGGAGATAGATTAGACGAACCTGGCAAGAGAGGGCTAAAGCTTTGGAGGTTTGACAGAAATAACGAAGTCAAGACAAAGAAGGCCCAAGATTTAAGAAGCGCTCCGGGGCATTAAGTGGGCTTGCAAATTAGGCGAATTAGCTTTATCACGATGTAATTTTGTCTTGCTCGTACTTCCAGGATTTGATGCTTTCGTTTTTTTCTCCGTCTGATCGTAGTCTTGTTTATTTTGCCAGTGTCTCTGATTTAATGGTCTTTCCAACCTCAGAAGTATAGCAAGCACATTATGTCATTGCAGCCACGGCCTATCTGTTTGCATGATGCCAGCAGACATAAGAGAAACAAAACTTCATCTCCGGTAGTAAAGGGAAATGAGAATCAGAGAGAAAACAGATTTTACTACGAGCAGGGATGAGACTAGTGGCTCTAGACGAAGTGATAGATTTTTGTTTCTTCATTTCTACACTTCTTGATGCTAATTATTCATTTCTGAAAAACAGTAGAAACCAGCGACGGGCTATACTAAATTCGGTACAAACGAAAGTAAAAACCTTCATATCTTTAAGGCTGGTTTTGAGGCAGCCAGTCACATAAAATCTATAGATTTAGATTACTGGTTCGCGTTTCCTTTGTAATACGAAGAGCGGGGTTTTTGCCTCTGCACGAACAGAGACCAAATTTGGCATGGAGATTACAAGTCTAAGCCTGAGACTGTCCTGAAGGCGAGAACTTCGACTTGTTTTGTCGCTTAGATATTTCAGTTTCTTACACACTTTTAAAGACTGCCATAAACAACCAATAAAACCTTCTCGTGTCTACGTTGCATCACGCAGAGTCATCGCAGTTTAGTTCATGGGCAGTTCTGTAAAAACGCCATGTCATTGACATTAATTTCTGAAATGTTCTGACTTTACACCACAAAATCTTGGCTGTTTCTAACAGAAACTAATTTATTCTCTAAAGATAACCCGAAAATTATTGCTGTAAAGTCATTCAGAGCTTTTGAAAAGTGGTCGTCGTAGAGCAAGAGTGGGCCATCCCACATTTTTGCGATTTTGGCAATAAAAGGTTCTATAAATCTGATCGAATATTGCTATAAATATCGGTTAAATTGCTAATTTTGGCCTGTGGGGACCTCTAACACCAACTATTTTCTTTTACAAGTCTTTATGACTCAATGGCAACATAAACTTCACCCCTCAATTTCTCAAAACACAGCAAATGTGGGATGGTCCACTCTTGCTCTACAGCGACCAATTATTAACCTAACTAATGTGGCTTTCCAATGGAATTGCCCATATATGAAAGCTAAGCCAACGACCGCTCACTCCACAACAAATTACTCTTGTTCTTCCACGCAGCTGTATTTCACCACTCACTGCTTGTGGCCGTATGCATAATCCTTACATGATTTAAGCATTGCGTTAACTTCGAGGAATAACTAACTCAAAGGTGTTGGGAGTTTCCGTGATTACCGCAATGTGTTTTTATTAACGTAAAGATTATGCATACAGCCAGCAGTACCTATATAACTCGAAAAACAAATTTGACAAATCGTAGAACGTAATGAAATTTCTCAACCGGCATCATTAAGGAATGTCAATAGATATGAAATTAATATAAAGGTAAGCAGAAGAACACTATAATTCTCTACATTAGCAACGGGGGAAGAATTTCTACTTGCCGTTCGATTAATATCCAGATAGTATACAAACAACACAATTAAAAATATAACCAAACAGAAATTACGAAAAAGAATATGATTTCATCATACTTCAAAAAAGTCTATGATTTCATATTTTTTTCAAAAAAAAAAGTCAAAGTACAAATTTAAGCAAACAATATCATAGTGATATTTCTCCCTAGAAAAAACATGACAGATCTGCACACTGACATGGCCTTACAACGCTGTCCGCCCCTTTTAGCAGGTCATATATATAGCCATGTAGTGGCATCAACTCCTTTTGTTCTGGGACAAGGTGAACATGAATTAATCATCTGCTCCCTGGTCTCAGATAATAAAATGGCACATTTTGCGGAGTTTCTCCCAGTGGAATCAAGCGAATGACAGTATGAAGTTGCCAATGATGGACACAATTTCCTGAATTGGACATTTGCTTTTGCTCATGGGCAAGGCAGAAAGCCGATGAAGATAAGTGGGATACTTAGCATTGTTCGTGTCCGTGAGCCATGAATCATTGAACTGACTCGTGTCACGTGATAAGGTACCATTATAAAATAACGGAACCATTTGGGATATCTTTGGGATATCTTTGGGGAAAGAAGCATGTCCAATGGCTGAACACAGCGATACTATTTTAATATAAATAAACGGTTAGGACAAACCCTAAAGGCACTAAACTGTCTCAGGCCGAAGTTTAATCACAGCCATTTTCGAGAAAATCATCTTAGAGTTTATTCAGAATGCGCCACAGTGTAGAAAGCTGTTTTGTCACTTTAAAAATTATCATTTTGCTATAGCCCGTAACCAACGAACCAACGATTTTCTTCCAACGTCATTCAGTAAAAATGAAGATCCTTTTAATTTCAAGACAAAAACCCATCATTTTCTCTCTCGCTTGACTGATCGAACATAATTTACTTAACAGGTTTGAGCAAATGTGAAGATGCATTAATGAGCCTTGTAGAAAAATGGCATGGCATTTGATAGAAAGTAATCTTATGAAGACAGCTTGTATTGATTACATTAAATATAGAATGTTAAGTGAGCAGAGCGAGAAATAGAAAAAAAAAAACATGTATAGATCATCATCACCAACATCAACGACAACAACAACAGTAATATCTGCAACATTTTAGAACTCATCCATCTGAAAACGTCTGAGTTCGAATTTTTAGCAATAGAAAAAAGGGGAGAGAAGAGAAAAAAAATACAGACAAGCCACTGGGTATCATGAAATGGGCTGTCTTTGTTAACGGTTCTGAGGAAATTGAATGAAGCCATTTTGCTAGAAGACCTTTCTACAAGGCGTCCCCGGTCACAAAACGTGACTTCGTTTTGCACTTTAAATGGGGTAGTGAAAAAAGTCTTGAGTACTTTTTGACATACCAAGGTCCGGGTCCCAATCGATGTCCAGCTATCAAAAGACGGAAAATGGCATGGTCAGCCGAGTGGACACAACTTTCCAATCCCCTTTTCAGTAACTTGAGGTTTCCTCAATGTAGGCCAGATACCAGTGGGACACCAGGTCGCATCTTCCGTTACATTAGTTAAAGTGGCAACATACGATCCACATTTGCGGGCAAAATAGGTCAGGCTCTGTCATCGATTTAGACTGCTATTACATGTACTATTTTCCATAAAGAGCATGCATTACCTTTACGATAATTTATGATTGTATAAAAAACCAATCGTCTGCATGCAAAAATCAAGCTGGCGACGTTGTAGTTAAGACATAACATTAATATAAATATTGCTTGTAGGAGAGGAACAAAGGCCGCGCATGCATGTTACATTCTACGTTTTCGCAGAGTTATTTCCCCTTTGTTCTGGGTCAAGGGGATAATGTTAGACCATAGCAACACGCCAATCATACTCATGCGTGATCGGTGATGAACACTAGTTATTATGCGAAAGGACAACTCCCCCTCCTCTTTAAGGAATATGTGAGGACAGAACTGAATCACCAGTAATCACTCAGCTCATGACTATGATAAGCTCTCCTGGCAAAGAAATTGTTAGTAGCACTGGTAGGCCTGAGTAAACATTATCGATATCAAAACCGACCCATTTGTAAGTAGTATTTATGGTGTATCAGTACGTTTACCTCTGTATGATCGATTTCTAGATCCGAATACTTTTTAACCACTAGTGAGAAAGTCTTTATTCTCGAGTTCGAATATCTTACGGACCTATAAAACAGAGGATGGGCATGCGCATATTAGCATTTCCTGATGTTACGACCATCTTGCATTACTAAAAAATAGAATCAAGTAAGCCTTTCACATTTAGTTCATGATGTGCAATATGACTAAATTATAGGCCTACCCCTGCTGATGCGCTGCATAAAAGTTCCGAAAAGACAACAACCCAACAACTCTTTATTGCAAGGCTTTATTTTTTTGCATTTGAAAGCCAGAGGATAGAGCTGAATATTAGCTCTGCTCTTTGCACTGTTATAATAATCAGCAAGAGAGCCAGAACTCTCTGGGAATCATGAGAATAAGTTTCGATTGGTTGAGAGTAAGATGAAGACTATTTCATCACCGTTATACACTGGAAACAAAGTAAGTTAAGTATCTTAAAGAATCTATATGTAAGTGTCTATGCTACTCGAGTATTTTAGTAATTTAGTATTTTAGTTTTTCAGATATTTGGGATCTTTACCCGCCTAGTGAAACGTAGCTGCGGCTTATAATGGCGTCCGAAGAAAAAGATCGTTCTAACAGGAAGGAATTATTGTACAGTCAAGCCAAAAACTTAGGAATAGAATAATTTGTCGATGCAAAGTGCTGGGTCTGTAGGATTATTCCTCTCGTCTACACCTATAAAGTCAAGTCTAGCCTATTAGAGAGGTTTAGCATTAAAGATGGTATGTCGTGATAAGTAATAATGCATATGATGGAAAATGTAGAACAGGTGACTCCGCAGTGAACTATATTTGGCGAAGACTAGACCGCACTGTATGTTATTAGAGTAATACCTGTCAAAAAAATTGCCGGGACTTCTTGGAGATGTCGGGAGAACTGGGTCGTGAATAGAAATTCCTTCCGCTCTAAATGTTACTGTTATTCTCGTTGTAGATTACTTTGTTAGACATAGATAGTGAATGGAGAGAAAGATAATGAAAAAATGAAAAAGAGAAAAGAGAGAAGGCAATATCGGAACCAGGCTGTTAATGTAGAATAGTAGGCAAAAGTACACAATTCATTGTTCTCCCCCCTACCCCCTCCCCAAGACAAAAGAAAAAATATTAACTGTTTTGTTTGCTGTCCATGAGGAGAGAGACGGAACGTGTATGATGGGAGAAAGAGAGAGAGAAAGAAAGAACGAGAGAGAGAGAAAATGAAAAAAAAAGAGAGAGAGAGAGAGAGAGAGAGAGAGAGTTACGTGCATAGGAAGTTGGGGGGGGGGGGGAATAATA
>JAWQUT010000340.1:144396-172501 GCA_033807755.1 Ellobium chinense
TTTTTTTGATAAATAAACAGTTTACTGATGGCTGGATTTACGAACAGTAGGTTGAATTTACAGATAACTAAAGAACCGACAGACAGACATTCAGACAGACAGACACACACACACACACATACTTACACAGACAGACACACAGACAGACAGACAAATAGACAGAACAGGGCGTACTACCGAGATACAAACATACCGTGCCAGTAGTTGAAGGAAGACTTTTTGTACACTTGGACCCAATCAGGTTTTCCACAACGTTCTTAGTAAGCCATTTGTATCTCTACATAACAGCAGTTTTGCCCATGCTCACTCACTTCCTCGCTCTTCCGGTAATTTACGCTATGAAGAACTCATTAATGAGATCCGCGGGTTCATGCATATTTTGTTCCCAGCAAGGATTCGGATTCGGCTCAACCCTTGGCCAATAGACAATATGTAGGTCAAGTTTCTTCTCTTTTGTTATACTAAGAGATGGCTTCGCAAGCTTTTCACACAGCTTGAGACACACCTGAACAACAGATAATCAATGCTTTATGGTCAGTGCTACTGAAATGAGGCACATATGCATGTAAGCTGGCAGTGGCATCTCAATCAACCAGTGTCACGGATGTCCAATGCTCGCAGAAGTTAACCAGACAATGCGGGGAAATTATATAACAGATAAAACCCAGTGATCGCATCATTTTCTCTTTGTCCAGAATGCCAAATGGGGAATTTAATCACGTTACAACATTCTAATAAAGGTCCCCCGGTAGCTTCTACGGTCGTCAATAAGCTGTCATGGCTGGCCTCCGAACTTGGATTACATTCAAATCGTTCATCTATCTGTTCAAATAACGTATTGCATGTAGTACTGCTAAACGCCCTTTGGCCATTATTTTTCTCAATATTACAACCACAAAGTGTCCTTCTTCCTGTGTAAATGAAGGTGAAGTGGCCATGACATCATTCACTAATGTTGGTCAAGAACATACACATTCTCGAAGGTTGGAGGTATTACAGTAACGCCTGTGGTCCTTAATGAAAATAGGAGGCATGCCATTGCTATAACCGGTTGGTGATTATGTACTAATTTCATGAAAATTCTGTGTGAGTGTACAGCTTAAGTGCATGTTAAATCCTAAAATCATTGTCACAATGTACCATGTTAGACGGCCAACAAAAATTTGAAATATGACATCCCTTTCTGTCGAAGGCGAGAAGGGGGTGCAAGTATATCACATAAAAAGGGAGGTGCTTGAAATTCAATTTGCCTCTACTATTAGTTAACTTCCAGTCATATCCCCATGTTGCCTACTAAACGGATTTGTCTGATATGACGTCAGTTCCAAAACACATTAGAAAAGCTTTTAACGGTGTCGATATATGTCCGTTAACTGAAAGAGAGACTTCCCTATACCCCTCCTAAAACCCCAAAGCAAAAAGTGCACGCGTGCGGGCTCACGCACACACACACACACACACACACACACACACACACACACACACACACACACACACACACACACACACACACACACACACACACACACACACACACACACACACAAACACCCGGGGATCTTAACACAGCATTGCCTGCCCTCTCGTCGTTTAGTTTATAGATCTGGCTGAAAGTGCCAACACGAATTCCGTTTCCTCCGTGTCCCATTTCCCTCCCACAGCTTACCCCCCTTGCGCCATTAAAAACGATTCTCGGCCTTGTCGTTAGGCCGCCATCTTTGACCCACATTAACGAATGACGCCATTTTGTTGGCACATCGTTTGCTGGACGCCGAATACATAACAATCAAACTGTCATTTTCTTTTATGAGCGTGAATTATTTCGCGTGAGCTGCAGGCGTTAAATGCCGCTAATAGACATAGTTCTGCTGAATGTATCATAATTACTGTAAATCAAGGCTGCAGTGCCCCTTTCTTTATTTTAAACAAACTGATCAATCACATGCACAGAATGGCTCGATTAATGTGATTTAAATGAGGCGTGACGTAGCATCTGAAAATAGCAACAATGAAGCCGAGCTCTTAAAAAAAATAAAGAAACAATCCGAATTTTGTTTAAATAAATTGACAACTGGATCGGTCTTAAACAAGATATAGTATTACCAAAAAACAGGAAACTGCAATAATGATATACGGTTTACATATACATTATACTGCGAAGGCGGATTAATCTTGTCACAGGAGGTAGCCAAATCATAATAATATCAACTAAGAAATAAACCGTATCCATCCGCGAGACCAAATTGCGTGATCAGCTGCGAGAATGTATTAGTCTCCCGGGAGGGGAATAATAAAATAATCCCTTTTCCTGTGTCCCGTTTCTGTGTTTGAGTGTGTTTTATTGCGCGACGGCTCAGGGTGATTCGGACTGTTGGTTTCGGAGAGATGGTTAACACTGACCCGTTATTGAAAGATTGATGTGAAAATAAACCTATTTTTGGGGACGCTTTTTATCAAGGCTGTATTTTTTTTTCTTGGCATGGCGATCGTGTGCACTTCTGGCCCACATCTGAGCATTATATTGATATTGATGGCACACTGGCACATAATCATCACTGAAGTTTCTCTACAGAGATCGAAAACAGATCGGTACCACCAGCGTACATGATCGTGTGTTTCGCCAATAATGCATGGGTCATCATATTTTACAGAGACGGCTTATACGTAGACAGATATAGATAGAGCTGAACCATTATTGTCTCGACTCGTTTGTTGGAGGACACGTATACAACTTAAAGGAGAAGAGGAAGAAGATGTGAAGTTCAGGAACAGTGAAAGGAGAAATGAGATAAAAATATAAAAGGACGGACAGAAGAGATCAAAAGAAAATGAACATGTAATACGCATGTTAAGTCCATAATCCTCCATCAACGATCGGTGTCTGCCCACCTGGATGAGTTCTCCTTTAATAATCTATGTTTTCAAAAACATGTTTACAGCTGTGGAAAGAAATCACCCTCATCTTCAATTAAAGCATTATTTCGATTTCCATCTTTGAAATACAGAATCTAGGAGACTCATGTAAGCTTAGGCTTAGATGTGCAGACACTGGTCTTAGGATGTTTATAGAGATTTGCCTGTTCTCCTTAAGGGATTTTCATTCGCTGATGGAGGTGTCAGTGTATGTTGCAGTGGTCTTCAGCCTATCGTGTGGTCTTCTCACTGATCTGAAAAAGCAATAAGACAATTACTGCTATGTCAACGGCCATAATTATTAGAATCTCAGAAATTGAGACTAAGGTGGAAGTTATTATATGCATTCATCTCTATTCAATTGTAACTCAACCGGAACTGTAGAGGAAAAAGAAATGCGATAAAAAGGTTTTTAATTATCCAGCCATTTTTTAATTCAAAAATACAGCATATTGATTTGTTAAGAGTCTTGCCTTTAAGCAGAGGTTGCGATTTTCCTGACTGTTTGTACACGCATAACCCTTTCTTATTGCATAACTATCGCTTTATGGAATGCCGAGAGTCTTGACCTTTTCCATGTGAAGTCTCAGCATCCTTTCTTGCTTTTATGCATTGTTCTTGAATTAGGCCACTGAGATAAGAAAAGGGAATATGGGTCAGAGATGTATCGATATCGTACGCTAATGACGTCATTACCACCCATTGCATACCTCAACCAGCGAAATTAATTTGTTTCCTTTTGTTTGTTTGTTTCCCACCTTCTTATCAGATTTCCTTGTGGTGCAGTGTTATGAAACTCACAATGGCATAGACATGTAGGATGATAGAGAGCTTTTACTTTCAAGATCGGACCTCTTAAGGTCCGTTAAAGCAGAGATAGACATGCGCATATTTATTGCATTTCCACGTGTTGTGATCATTCTGCATGTTCCGAGCTGGAATCGGTTGTGAATTTCACAACTAGCTCATCCATCCATCCATCCATCCATCCATCCATCCATCCATCCATCCATCCATCCGTCCGTCGGTCTGTCCAATCGTCGAGGTCAATAAACACCCTAATTTAATTTTTAAAAATTTTCATAACATATATTATAAAATACCGTCGCTAAACATGCACATACAGTAAAACCCCTAATTCTTCGATCCTCTTGGTCACTGTCTCCCCCCTTGACATCCATAAGACTAATAACAATACTGAATAAAACACAGTAACTCTACTGGAACCCAGCAGCTCTCATATTGCGACAAGCTGANAGGTCCGTTAAAGCAGAGATAGACATGCGCATATTTATTGCATTTCCACGTGTTGTGATCATTCTGCATGTTCCGAGCTGGAATCGGTTGTGAATTTCACAACTAGCTCATCCATCCATCCATCCATCCATCCATCCATCCATCCATCCATCCATCCATCCGTCCATCCATCCATCCGTCCATCCATCCATCCATCCATCCATCCGTCCTTCGGTCTGTCCGTTCGTCGAGGTCAATAAACACCCTAATTTAATTTTTAAAAATTTTCATAACATATATAAAATACACGTATTGCTAAACATGCACATACAGTAAAATCCCTAATTCTTCGATCCTCTTGGTCACTGTCTCCCCCCTTGACATCCATAAGACTAATAACAATACTGAATAAAACACAGTAACTCTATTGGAACCCAGCAGCTCTCATATTGCGACAAGCTGAGACACGTAAGGCGTTTTCTCCAAGGGAGGAAATTACTGTAATTCTATTCAGCCACTACCGATTTCTTCCTTCCCTTGTTCATGTGTCCATATTACGGCATTATGGACTCGAGGTATTCATACGAGGAATCACACGCAATGGGTTGGGGTGGGGGGACTACAGATTAAAGGTAATGATCAAGTCATATTTAACGACGCAGAATAGTGAGTGTATGGTAGGTTTAATGCAAGCGAACATTCATTATTTTGACATTTTTGGCAAAGTCCCGATCACTGACATTCGATTCGCCTACCAGTGAACAGGACACCATAATGTTTATTCCACATTTGCATAAATCACTTTTTTTGATGATCTGAGTTGTTAATATTACTATGTTATTCCATCTAACTTCTTTTTCTAACCAAAACAATATTCAGTTTTGACTTTTTTTCATATCCCAATTTTATAAGCTAAACCATATCTGCCCCAGTGTTTTGCTTTGAGCAACAGTATGACAGCGCTCAATATCTCAAAACATCACAAAATGACTTAGGCAACTGTGGAATGAGCGTGACAACAGGGTCATGAGAAAGTAAAACTAAGTAGTTACTGAAGCGCACTCTGAAACACAAATGGATATGAGAGATAAAAAGTGTCCCCCTTCTTTAGGGTTAAAATTCACACGAAGCAACATAGTGACTCTCTCCATCGATTATGCGGAGACACTGCTGTGTGCTATCCTACACTGCATCGTTTGCATACCCAGAGCATAGCCAACAACATGCAGCTGATGCCGCTTTTACTCCCTGGACGCTTCTGGTTACCGGTTACTGTAATCGGTATGGATATTATAACACCATAATCATTCACACAGCAGGGCTAGATGCTGAGGTCAAAAGGTCAAAATGTTGGTAATCGAAATCGAAACACAGATCAACCCAGATGAATATTGTTAGGGTTAAGATTGACTCTAACCATTCTGGCATTGCCGGAAGCCATTTTGGGAACTTTGGCAATATGCATAATCCATAAGTTAGTTAACATAATTATTGTGTTCACCACTGTAAACATTATTGATGTTTTGTTAGTTTTCCGTTGTGACCGCACTGGGTCAGATTAACTAACGCAAGGATTATGCATACGGTCATTGGGATTTTGGTAGCTTTTGCATGCTTAAAATTTAAATAATATCCGTTACAAAAAAAAAATATGGAACGAAATTAACTTGAAACGGCGGCACTGACAACGGCGACTGTCTCTCTCAGTTTTTAGAAGTGAATTCTTGCACCGACAACCTGTATTCAGAGTACTTAGTATCGATGGTCACTAAGGTTAAACCCAAATGATCAATGCGACAAACAAAGCAGCGAATTACGCTGTTTTGTTGTCCCGCTACCAAATACTATGCAAACAATGACATATCATGATCATTTCAAAGACCCTGTTGAGCCGTTCACCATGACTACAATACAGGAACATATAAATAACTTGCTGGATAGTCTGTATACAAATTTATTCGAAACAAGGTGGCATATAAGTTGTATATCACAAAAAATGAAGCTTAGGGAAAATACCATGAAATAGAATCATTTTTATAACATAAAAGGAACAAAAGTCTTCAAAACAGGATTAGGACACTAAGTTTTCGTGGTCATCCATGAAAACTCAACATTGCCATCACAACGATCACTTATTTCACTGTATTTTCCCAATCATCATACATATATCATACCTCTAGAACTGTCCAAAAGTGCATAAGGATATAAGAACTAAGATGAGAAGATAAAACCACATAAAAATTTCAAGTAACAACTGGTTAACCTATATCCAGTTTATATCGTTTTTGCTGTCGTATGATGGCATTATTATTTCACACATAAAAAAAAAAAAGAAGGGATAAAATATGCCGTCGTAAATGCCAAGATGAAAAGAACGAATTTCTCATTAAATTCATTAAGACCTTGAATTTTTATAGTCATCCCTGATTTTCGATATTGTCATCAGAACTTGCATAAACCTTTGAAGATAAACAATATTAATGTTTGCACATTTTGTCCATATAATAAAACATCGAAAATATTTACAAGACTGTAACCGTGAGCAATGGTAGAAGGTCCCGTTCCATTCCCTTCCTTCCCCCCTCCTAGAGATTCTCTCTCAGATATCATACAACTGAGGCTACAGATGAATTCTCCTTCATTTGGAGCAAATACCTGATATCTATGTTACATGCATCTTATTAGTATGCTCATAATTCAGATGTGCTACGCTGTTCCTGATACTCCTCTTCTCCGTCAACCCGGCGACGTGACCGAATAGATCTTCTCGAGTTAGCCTATATACGAACATAATATCAATACAGATCTAGCTTTATGCTCGAGACATCAAATCATGTGCGTGCCAACCATTTTTGGCGGCCGTTCGTGACTTCCCGGCATTTGATTAGCCTCGTCAGTGATTCCCAAGGTCGGAACCAGCAAACTGGGAGACAACGACTGCTAGTCTAATGCCATGTGTTATCCATCCATTTGACCAACCCGTTGGCTACAAACCTAGCAACGGCTTGCGCCTTAAAAACAATGCTTCTGAGCAGCTGATCAACAGCAGAAACCTTATGTAGGCAAAGAGGACAAAGCTAGGTAAATCGGGATACGTTTACCATGTATAATGACCGGATGTGGAAAGACGATTTAAAGGCACGCCCGTCAGGAAATGCGACGTTCTGGGAAACGGCAGCGATAAGACCACAATCACGACCATGCGATTCTATAGCAATATGAGGCATTCCAAAGGGATATATCTGTCTAGAACAATTGAGATGTTAATCGTATTCTTTTGAGATCTTCAGAACCAGAAATCTAGAGGAAGGGGCCACGTTGGNGGGGGGGGGGGGGAGGATGAGGATGAGGTTGGGGAAAAGGAGGAAGGGGGAGGCAGACTACAGTAAAACAATCCACAATTGCATGTGGATACATACGTGTCAAAGGGCTTTAGAGCTTAAGACCAACATGAAACGAGAATGGTACTATTCGTAGCTGCATTTTTCAGACAGTGGAGGATATCGAGCCTGATCATAAGCCTACATAATTTCAGGGGTTCATGACTGTTTTGGGCTGAGTGAGTTACTTGAAAAGTTTATGTGACAAAATGCCTTATATCCATTCAGAAGAGGCGCGGCACGAGCAGGGCTACGCCTCAGCCGATATTAGGAAATATCTAACATGAAGACTTATAGCCGTAGTGTCACCGAGAGAGGATATCGATGCTTTGACGTCACCTTGTTTCCCAACAGTAAGCTAGCTACAGAGCCAGAGAGCGAAAAATGTGAAAAAAAAAAGCAACAAACCAACAAAACAGTCTAAACGTTGATCTAGTTTGAATTTAATTAACTGTAAATTAATTTGGCTATATTTTGAAAAATTGGTTTGAATCTGTTTTCTCTTCGTTTCTTTTGATTTCTAAACATTTCAACAGTACGGTATTAGAATACAACAAGAAAATGAAATAATGATAATGGCTATGTCAATAAACTTGACTAATTCAGCATACGGAAGTGAGTAATCGAGCTGATGGCCAGTATCAAGGATACTTGTAATTGATATTGACTAACCCTCAGAACCATCCTCGCAATTTAATGTTATCCAATGGCTAGGTGCTCAAGTTTCAATTTCTATCCAGGATGTAAACATTGCTCTGGCCTTGAGACAGAGACTGAATTCATTTCCAAATTCAAATTAGGAATAGTTAGCTTTAGACTTTATGTTCTGGAACCGAGCGTTTTTAAAGGCTTTGGAATGAGATGGACTGGGATGGTGCGAGATGATGGTAAACGTAATAAAGAGTGCTGCACAGTGGCAGCAAATCATTGTGTCTCCTACGGCATTTCAGTTAATATACATTAGTTGAGTGTGAACAGGTGCTGTTCGGAGGCGACTGATAATGCTGTTTCATATAATACAAGATTTGGAATAATGAATAAGTAAGCGCGTAATGCTTGGGTAAATGGGTGAAGAGGGTGGTAAGTAGAGAAGTGGGTGGGTGAGGGGGTTGGGTTGAGGTTAGAGTGCAAATAGGCAAGCCAGTGAGTGAGTGAGTGAGTGAGTGAGTGAGTGAGTGAGTGAGTGAATGAGTGAGTGAGTGTGAGTGAGTGAGTGAGTGAGTGAGTGAGTGAGTGAGTGAGTGAGTGAGTGAGTGACTGCGTGATCAGTAAATGACTCAGTGAGTGACCACCTGACTGGGTAACTCACTGACTAAGTGAACAAGCGAACAACTAACTACCCCTTACTCACAAAATCGTCAGTCAAATCTTTTGCAAGCCCCATCATTAGGACAACGTATGTGTCGTGTCACGAAAGCATCACGGCGGACCGCCACTCATCCTATCGGTCTATACCATGTCCTTCAGCTATCATCATTCATTAATGCTCAGAATGCTATGGGATTCCCTAATAACTCACCCTCGAAAAGAAAACCTGATAAAAATCTCCACTACCAGTCGCAGGCCCAGCTAGTCCGAGGGCATAGAAATGACCACTTCCATGATCTGTATTGATGCTTGGCTGCCAAGGCGGATTTAAGCAAAGACATGATGGGTACGTGAGAGAGTCATCTTAGTACTGGCTTGGGCTGTAATGAAAGGGGCTCAGCACATTCGAAATCCGCCCCTGTTTGCTGCGACATTCTGCTTGTCTCCAGTTTCTGTGACCGGAACAGTCTGATGCTAAATCTCAATTTCGGAACCCGCTGCAAGTGATAATTATCGGAGTAGGGGAGAAACTAGAATATTTTTACTACGCTAAATATTCAGTTATACAGAAAACCCGTGAGAGTCTAAGATGAGAAAAACCCAAAGAAAAGTAGCAATTTGTTGGGTGGAGAGAGTTTGAAATTGCCCAGAAATAGATCATTCTTAATTGGTCACATTTATTAAAGCTCACCTCCGGTTCAAGCAAAATATAAATGCAAATATGTACATCTTCAATCTCGCTTCAGAAAGTGAAAGATTAAAATTAAAAATTAAAATTAAAATTACATTAGCAAGTCATCATTTTCCTAATTACAATGGAAAAGTAAAAAAGCGGAAGTAATGATTGTTGGTGTTGTGGCTTGCAATGCCTGGACGACTGTGCATGCAAAATAACTGAGAAAGATCTGTGTATGGTGGAAAGAGGGGAACATTAGGATGTAGTTGAATGAATGGCAGAACGTCGCCTTACAGAATAACACAGAGTAGAAATGTTGCAGCCGTCGCCTTGTATCACGCAGTGACCGAAAGGTACATCTGACGAGGCTGTGGAGCAGAACAGCGAATGGCGCGAGTTCGAACCCTCATGTTCTCTCAATATATTAACAACAACAACAACAGCAATAACAAAAAGGATTTATGCTGATGATTAAGAACAGGAATTGAACCCCGGAAGTCCGGCAGATTTCGAAAAACTGACACGCCCCTGAATTTAAGGACACTGATAGGCGGAAGTGGTAACAGGAAACAGGAAAATTTATCTTAACAAATTGTACATAAAGATACAAAAAATGGCACACCACATACACTAGTGAGGAAATCTAAACTGACGACACTAATAACAATAAGAGTATACACCAGTGTCGATAAGTCCTATGGAAATAATATTCAAACAATAATTAGATAGAGTGGAACAGACATACCACAATGTTAACCATACCTTCACTTTATCAAATACATGGCATATGGATTAGCATTAAGATACCAATCAATGAAGCAGTCAATCAATCAGCCATAATGTGCTACGTGCATATAGCATCCTCTTTGCAACCCAGACTACACTTAATATCATTTGTTTCTCGTTGCAATGAATACATCAGCTTGAAGCCTACATAGGACCTCACCAGAGAGCGAAGACGAGCCCTTGTTAGACTTGGTAATTACTGTCCAGACATGAGATATATTGAATATGTAGGAGACTGACTTTAAAAAACAAACAACAACAAAAAGTCGCCAATTTTGGCTATAAACAGCCAACTTTGCAATTCTAACACTGCATATATTCACACTTTTCTTCGTCTCGCCGGATATTATCTGGCATAAGATTTTCATTTGACCTTGTGTCAGAGTGAGTACCTGATTATCGGGAATGCACTGTGCTGGCCTCCAATGAAATCATCTTCCCTCATTTCTAGGTTAGATCATGCCCCACTTTTGCTGTAGGGGCGCCAGGCTCTTTCTATCCCCTATATTGTCACTCCATTTAGACTATCCATGTGAACGTTCCTTTGAGGTGGGGTCAGGTATTGAAAAAAAAGCGCACAGTGAGATTGGGTCTTACAATGCACAAAATATTATTTTCTGTTTGACTATGATCCTAAGAGACGAATGTATTAGTTGGACTAAGAACATTTCGAAAAGTAATCAGTGATTATTCTATTATAATAACCTCCTGCCCTCTGGACCTCTTGACCTCACATCTCATTTATGTGACAAGCCTGCATATTTGTTTTAAGGACTAGCGGCTGTATGCATAATCATTTTATAAGTTAACGCATGCTGGTAACCACGGGAAACTCGCCAAACATTAGAAGTGTTCACTGCAGTTAACATAATACGTTAAATAACGCAAGGATCATGCATACGGTCACAGACCACGGGTCCTTTATTTTCTATATGACGACGATCCACACATAAATTCGAACATCTCACAAATTGAAAAACTGTAGCCGTATGCATAATCCTTACGTTAGTTAACGCACTGCGTAATCCACGAGAAACTCCCAATACATTAGTAGTGTTCACTGTGGTTAACGCAATACGTTAACTAACGTATGGATTATGCATACGGCCACTGGACTCGACTAGCTCTCAGTCCCAGAATTCCAGTTTCTAAGGTCTTACTGTTTTGAATACAAATACTGGATTTTTTCTCTGTTAAATCTTACATAATCATGGGCAATTCCAACAGAATGCCATGTCACTTACTCATGTTTTTTGAAGCGTTTCTGACTTTACAACAACCAGTTTCATTTTATATTTAAAGAATATAAAGTAAACCTTGTTAGAGACAACCAAAACTAAATGCTGTTAAGTCAGAATTACGTAATAGATGTGGCAAATTGCTGGAATTGCCCATATAATCCAGACCTATTATTATTTCATTTACTATCGCCTCCTTTATAAGGATTGTGTTCCTTTCTCTGTCTTTTCCCTTAATTCTCTCTTGTTGCCTTCTTCCTTTCAATATATCATGATAAGATCTGGATCTTCTTCTCTTGACCACTCTCTCTATCTCTCTCTCTCTCTCTCTCTCTCTCTCTCAGCTCTTCCAATCCGGTCTCTCCAGAAATAATTACCCCGTCTCTGGGCAATAATCCTAGCCAATCCGCGCTGGTCACTAAAACGGTACACACAGATCAAAGCTCTTGATACTCGTCGTGTATCTCTCTCTGATCCTACTTTACTGTCCAACTATTCGGTAGGGACAGCCAAACCTGCTTATAACGGTCACCAAGGAATCAAGTCCATGTCGCTGTACTATTAAATGCAGGTGAGGGTTATAAAAGAGGCATTTAAAGGGAGGACGCATGCTAGTTTAAAAAAAAAAATCATGGCATCCCACAGAAGTGATACACTTTTTTGTCTTAAAATACTAAAAAGAGATAAGTTAGAGCTTTAGATGCGAACATGAAAAAAAATTTCATTGTCTTGCTAGCGACAGTCAGTTGAATTTTAAATCAATATTACAAAGATTAAAGAAATAAAGAAGAATAAAACCCTACTTATAAAAGAAAAAAATCGCTTTGGATTTACATAGGTCTACATGTATCTATGTACTATGCCATGTACCACAGCTGCGATCTGGGCTCATTCCAACAAACTTGTCAAAACTGTTAAAAACGAAAGTTATTATTTCAAACCTCAGATCAGTAGAATGATATTCCTGCCCATACTCCCTCATTGTAATGCCTACACGTTAGAGACCCGAATACATAGAGATCATGTGTCATCTATCAGGTGGTCGTTGGGTAGAGCTGATCATTAGACCAGTATAATTTCAGTAAGATGGCCTCTTTCTACACTAATCATGTCTGTGGTTTTTTTTTTATTACAAGTCCAAACACGCCTGGATGGTAATGACATGTTTATTCTTCTCGCTATAATTTGTGTGGCCCATTCTCTCGTTCTTTTTATCAGTCTGTCTATCTTTTTCTCCTTTTTGCATTTGTCTGTCCACAACGTCCAGTTTCCCTTTTTAAGCAGTCTCTCTGTATGTTTAATTATCTGTCTGTGTATCTATGCCCGAGTTTGTCTCCAAACCTTTCATTCCAGATGACGACGATATTACAGTCTTTCCATCGCGAGCTACCAGCTATGCTTTTCTCTTTCACTCTATCCTAACATCTAACTTTGACACTGTTTTCACCCCTGCACATTCTAAAAGTCAGTCTGACCCTAAGTCCTTTCGAATCCGTCCTAGTCAGCAACTCTCTCAGTCAGGCCTATAACTTCCGTTTACTTCTCAATCAGAAAATCTCCTCCTGTTCAATACTGTCAGAGAAGATTGACATTTTTCATTTTTGTTCCCGGCTTTGTGGATTTACTTTTTCGCTTCATTTCCCTCTCTTTGCCCTTTCATATTTTGAATTGTTTCGCTACCTTTCATATTTTGAATTGTTTCGCTACCTTTCATATTTTGAATTGTTTCTCTCCCTGCGTCAGAATACGTCTGCTCGGTACGATAACCTTTTGACAAGCTTCAGCCCGGAAGTGATGCTGACTTTAACGTCTCTCCAAGTGTGTGACTCAGACGGACCATTAGACCATAGAATCGTTGAGACGTTAACACCACTGAGAACTTTTCCGTTGTTTTTTTTTCATTTGTTTGTTTGTTTGTTATTTTGATCCCCGGTCGTTAATGTGGTTGTTTTTATGGCACAATCTTGGGACTCTGCCAAAGTGTGGGTGAAGTTAGGAGTAGAGTTAGGGGCGGGACTGTAGGAATAGGGTATGGTTTAGAGAAAAACGACTTCCCTGACACGGAGGTTCATGCGGGTGAACGAAAGGGACCATTCTTTTTATTCTGTGGGCAACGCCTCCTTTCTAAGCTACAGAAGTGTGAATCTCCCAGCAAGCCAAGATGGCTGCGCTGCCACAGATGCGGAGAAGCTAGACAAGAATGCGATGACTTGCGAGTGATGTTTGCTACAGCAGCATATACATCGACTGCTGATTATTGCCACATCCTCCTCCAACAAAAGACCGTTGATAAACAGTTCCACTAACAAATTTGAAACCGTAGATGGTGGCCGCCATAGTTGTCGGGCTCCTACTGCCGGATTTTCTAACGTCTAATCTGAGCCCATTTCTCTGCGGGCCAACGTACCTTAGTACTTGAAAAACACGACGCTTTGAGGCGGTTAAGACTGTATAGTGCACCTCATGATGCTGCGATGGCCAGATTCAGCAAGCTTTTCCACAATCCTGAATATTGTAATCAATATAATGCAGTTATATTTCACTTTCTAAATGTCTCATTCCACTCCCTTGAGGATAATGCCAGACATTTCCTAACAGTGGTTTTTATTATCTATTCATATACTAACACGTAACGTTATGGCAAAAAGTCACATATTGTATTGAAGGTTTATAGCGTGAAGCTGACATTTTGCCACGATGAAGGGGTAAAGTGGAGAATATCTCTACAGACGTGTACACAATAATTAGTTGGTCACCAGGGGCGGCAGACCGAATGAATTATGACATAGGGCACAGCAGCGATTGATTAGCATGAGGTCGCTATTCCCAGGGGAAGACTCTTATGACTGGGTCAGAAACAAAGAGACAATGTTAACTCTGGCAAGCGCTTGCTCTTCGGACATAACAAGTAAACGGCGGGTGGGCATCTGGTTAGGTGATTAATGACATGTAAATCTATATTATAAGACTGGATTGGGGGCGTGGCACGCTCCCTTCCTAACGCATAACCTTCAAAACGGCTGTTTGGAAAATTCGGCTGAAAAAGTCAACATGTACAATATCCGCTACAGAATGTTTAGCATCACTGTCTGCTCACGGAAATTGCAAGATTTGATTAATCAATTTACAAAGTTTGTGCCGCATTTTTCTCTTTGTCTTTGTTTCCGGCATTCATTCTGCCATGTCATCGACTCCAAATAAAACTTTAAAATTTCGTACCGGAAAGACATTGCGTTTCGTTTGCCACTGGAAATTTGAACGCACACGCCGACACCAGTTCGAAGATCCAAATCGATTCAAAACTCATAATTCACAACGTGTTTTAAAGCGGTAAGTATGTGGACTTTCTGTTATCTATATTATAAGACTGGATCGGGGGCGTGGCACGCTAAATTCGAACGCGATAAACTCATAACATTCGGGTCCAAAATCGGTAACCTGTATGAAATTCGACAAAAGAGATTTAGCGTCAGTGTGTGCTCACAAAGGGTGCAAGATTCCATTAGTTATGTACGGGCTTCGCTCAGTTTCATCGTTTTTAAAGGGTGAGGTTGAAATTTCGAAATCTGCTTTCCATTCATTGATGACGCTTTGTTCTGTGAAGTCGTCCAGCACCATATCAACGGGTAAACCCGTAAACTTAGCCATCCAGTAGTGCCACGTTTACTATATTGCTACTTTTACATCATAGTAATAAAGCAAGGCTCTCCATGTAGCAGATAATCCTATTTTTGTCATCCACCGTCCCATTCATAGAATGGGTGTCTATGCTAGTTAAAGGTATAATTTTGCAAAAGTAATAATGATGCGAACTTTGAGATATTGACTGATTAACTTTTATAAAGTGAAAAAATAAAATATTAGATGAATCGAGTGGCAAAAACAAAGTTAATGACGGCATAGATCTAATCAATATTGTAATGAATGTGGGAAAATGATACTCGTGGATGAAAGAGGACAGATAAAATTATTTTATTTTTGGGTCTGTAGGAGGAGAGGGCTGTGTGAAAGATGAAAAAAAACCACAAAAACATAAGTGGTCATGGTTTAGAGATAAGGCAAATTACATCAAGAATGGAACGACAATTTGGAAATGAACAGAGAATGAGGTTAAAAAGAGTATAAACAGAAGGGGAAAAAATCGAGTAAAGATTATAATATGTTCTTGTTCTCTGGAGATTTTAAAAAACTAAGTTAATAGAAGGTTTTCACTCCCCAGGCTGGGCAAGGGGCAGAGGTTGATATGGTTGGCACAGATCTACTTAACTTTCAGTATCACGAAGGTGGGGCTCTATAAACAATGCCAAGGGATAGACAACAAATAGCAAAACATGGCACTGAGGAAGAGCGTTTATGATCTAGATGTGAAAGAAGTGGGTGGAAGTGAGTGCAAGTCCATGATCAAGCTAATCTATCGTGAGTTGTAGCAGTCATTTATGGGTAATGGGTGCGGGATTGGCATATTAACCACCAAAATTGGTTCCTATCTGTTTGCATGAGTCGTTTGCCTACGCTGGTTCAGTGAACGTGTTTATCATAGACGTCATAATATTGAGATTGAGCTAACCGTGTCAGCCAAGTCCGGCTGACTGATTGGTTGTGGGGATTAAGAAACTGGGGTTGGGTGTAGAGAGTCAGAGAGAGAAAGAGAGAGAGAGAGAGAGAGAGACAGAGACAGAGACAGAGACAGAGAGAGAGACAGAGAGAGACAGAGACAGAGAGAGAGACAGAGTGAGAGAAAGAGACACAGAGAAACACACAGAGAGAAAGAGAGACACAAAAAGAGAAAGAAAAAACAAAGAGAAAATGAGAGAGACAGGCAGAGAGTATGAAAGAGAGAGAACGAGAGAGAAAGAGAGCAAGAGAGAGAGGGAGAAAGAGAGAGAGAGAAATAGAAAGGACAAAGAGAGAAAAAGAGAGAGACTAGCAGAGAGTATGAAGGAAAGAGAAAGAGAGAGAAAAAGAGCAAGAGAGAGAGGGAGAAAGAGAGAGAGAGAGAGAGAGAGAGAGAGAGAGAGAGAGAGAGAGGTGTTTATGGTTATGATGTTGTAGAAGTACTTTCTTTTTACCCGAGGACCTACCTAAAAGTTGTGCCTTTCGTTTCCACATGCCGAGCTATAAAAGGCCCGTCCAAAAATGTTCAAAAGAATTACAGCTAATAATTAATTTGTGTAGGGGGCGATTATAGAAATCTAGCAAGACTGCACGAACTCGGATGCCTAAGGACCAGCCCATAATTTCGGGTTTCTGTGATGGTTCGATCTCCTAAGTAAAACTGCATAGACAAGGTGGAGGTTGTGAAATTTTTTGTGAAGTCCTGCCTGATAATTCTCCTGGAGCACCGCGCTACAGCGCCTTTCACATCTGGCTGCGCAGTATCAAAGCTCATGCCCTGGCAAGCTCCATCGGGTCAAAACTACGCGTTACAGCGTCATGTGGAGCTTCCGACCACTTAATAGTTTCTTATTATGTGTCATACCTTTATTTTAACTATCTATGTGTATAAACATTGTTATCTACCTTCTCTAAGTGTATCGTACACTATTTTAGCTCCTTAGCCTTTGTACCAAACATCTCTTAGGCGTACCGGCACGTCCTGCAATTGGCATGCCCATGTCAAATCCAACATACCGATACAGCATTATATTCTCTATATAACGAACCACGCTTCCGGACTGGCTAAAGAGCTTAGGGTGATTAGGTGATATCAGCACTTTGAAAAACATGATATAGCACCGGGGTTAAATTAGGAGCAAATAAGTATGGCTTTATCGATATTTATTGACGTGAAGGTTCAAAGCCATTGAACACAAATGGCAATGGTTTCTACACTTAGCTAAGTCAAGCAGTGCTTCCCTTCCGAGCCCTTCATAGAATAGCCACGACATTATATTTCTCCACAAAGTGCCTGAAAACCCAGAAGCGTGACGCCCTGCATATCATTGTCTAGAAATGAAGCAGCGGTGACGCACAATCTTACTTGTGCACTGGGGCGAGACTCTGGACTGCCTGCGGGGCAAACTTTGATGTTTTGGAACAAAAGAAATGGTAATTGGCGCTGAGACGCGGTGCAGCCAATTTTTCTTCGGCCATTCATTGGAAGTTTTTGCAGCAATGTGAGGCGAAGAGGAAGGGAAAGAGAGGAAGAAGAAGACAGGGGTAGGACAGGGGGAGAGAGAGAGAGAGAGAGAGAGAGAGAGAGAGAGAGAGAGAGAAAGGGAAAGCTAAAAGAGAGGCAGTGATATTGCCGTTAACTGTTACAGCTTTTGCCCTCTCTTGGCTACCATTACAGGGGAAAAAGTGTGTGTGTTTGTGTGTGTGTGTGTGTGTGTGTGTGTGTGTGTGTGTGTGTATGTGTGTGTGTGTGTTTGTGTGACACTGACGGAGAGAGAGGGAGACAGAGAGAAGAGAGAGAGAAGAGAGAAGAGAGAAGAGAGAAGAGAGAGAGAGAGAGATGGAAAGAGTGGTGAAGAAAAAAGACAATGAGTTGCCGTCAACTATTACATCTTTTGCCCTGTATTGCTCGGGCTACCATTTTCACCTTTTTGTGTCTTACACCAGGTAACCCCTTCTGCTCTTGAGAAGGCTAAATTGGGACCATTAATTTCTTTCATCATGGGCTCTTTTAAGTGCGTATTCCTTGTGAACGTTGATTAAGTTGGAAGGAAATTACAAGACTATCTCGTCACCTTTCACCTGGCGCCATAAGTCAATAAACCACGCTTGTTTTGCCGTTTCCCGCGAGTAAATAAGTTGATTAGAGGCATTCTCATGCCTCTGCTGCGGCAAACAGTCCTTTGTGTGCCATGCAGCATAATTGCAAAATAATGACCTTTTGTTGTATCGCGGTGGTATAAATGCATCGTGATATATAACTACTCTGCTCTCTTTACTCCATCGATCTAAAATCTCCCCTCCTTCACTCTCTCCATCTCTGTTGTTATATATTATTGTTCTGTATCTTCTTCTTCTTATCCTGTCTTATTCTTGTTTTTCTTTAGTGGCTGTTTTTCTCTTTGTGCTAGGCATCATTTTTCTTTTCTTTCTTGTCAACAAGTTTCGTGTTTGTTTTTTTTTCCCCCTGGTCTGTCTCTTTGCGTTGTTATCTATAATGAATGTGTACGCTCTTCGGTTGCACTGAGTGCAGATCGTAGCCAGGAGAAGGATGGAGAGTGGGAAGTGGGATTGTTACGCAAGCGATTAAACAAAACAAAGCAAATAAATAAACTCGGAAACAAACAATCCAACAAAAACAAGGTGAGAGAGTTCGACGAATGTCATAATATTTTTGTGATGTTTTGTTATGCCGCACCTTTTTCATACTGCATGTACTGAGCAGGGTTGCCAGACTTGGCTCATCTGAAGCCAAATACCATATCTGGCTCCTTTAAATAGCCGTTGGCTTCCAAGTAAGTAACTGGCTCTCAGCTCATTTTTGGTTCTAAAGAACTCTAGGCTGAAATTGATAAATTTCTTGTACAAAAAGTACTTATGCCTCTTTCAAACTGGTATTTCAAGTGACTGGGCTTCTGTCACAATTGCTCGAAAAACACAAATCATAGAACGATCTCTACTTCTATTTAACAATAATTTCTTATCATGTTACTCTTAGGTATGTAAGAAGGTCTATGAGAATGATAATACCCACATACATAAACAGAATTGACAATTCGTAGAAAATTACTTTTCTGTTATTAAATTGTGATTTTAGTAGGCGCTTTCGAGACCTGGTTTGGTTTGGTTTTTTTTGGCTCTTTCTTGTTTGCGGTTGGCTCCGGGTTCGAAAAAAAGTCTGATAATCTGAGGCAAGAAAGCAAAAGCTCAAGTCTATGTTATTGCCGGCTGGAAGTTCAAGAGGTGAAACGATTGTCTAATGCAAAAAGTCAATAAGGCTGGTATTCTACGAGTGTCAAGTTTCTTGATATTGTTGCGTAATTTTCGCAGTGCTTATATACCACCCATTTGTCAGCAGTCTGATATAGCCATTAGGATGCTAAAATGACTTGGAGGAACAAAGCAAGCAAGCAAACAAGTACGTAAGCAGCAGGCAAGCACGCATGCATCCAAGCAAGCTAGATAGCTAGAAGCAAGTAAGCAAGCAAGCAAGCACGCAAGCAAGCAAGCAAGCAAGCAAGCAAGCAAGCTAGCAATCAATGAATGAATCAATCAGTCAATCAATCAAGCAAACAAGCAAGCAAGTAAGCAAGCAAGCAAGCACGCAAGCAAGCAAAAGGCATCTAGTGCAAACTGGTGATCGCTTTCTTGTACTTTTTTGTACTTAAGTTAATTAATAAACTTGTTGATCTTGTTATTGTTGTTGGTGTTGTTGAATCAACTTTGCTTCCGATATTCTCAAGAAGACATTCCGCAAGACATTCAGAACTCTGAGAATGGGGTTGCTTGCCTGATGAGATCGCTGCGTGAAGCCCTTCATTAACACTGGAGTGGCTGAGAGTGGTGCTAGAAACATAACTTATAAGCTTACCTATCCAAGCCAGGCCATTGAGATCAGTCAAATGACCTCCTTCGGTTTACGAGGGAAAACCCGTATTCTCCCGCTTTAGAGAAACTTTTTAATCTTCTGAAGTCTGACAATGACCAAGTGTTATGAGTGCACGTTGTTTCGCTAGAAAAGAACACCACGTAGACCAGTGCAATACGATATTTAATCGTATATATCACTCCCGATATGGTATAAGCATTACTGTCCATCGTCTTCTCTGCCACTGAGGGTTTATCAATGGACAAACATGCTTTATGCCGTCAAGACAGGTCGAATGGCTCAGATACAAGTGGCCGCAGGATCAGAAATGTACAGTAAAGTATACCGTCAAGGGGAAAAAAACAACTTATTAATTGTGCAATGGACTCCTAATTAGACATTAGAGAGATTATTATGTTTATAACGTGGTATTTGTTTACTCTAGCATTAACCGCAATACGGATGCGCATATAATATTAATTGTCTTGTATTAACCTCAGTTCCACACCAGAAATACTGCGAACATGGTGGCTGAAGCCAACAGCATGGTGAAATCATAGCATCTCTCAACTAACCTGGTAACATCAAGGAGCAAACGAGCAATCAAACGAGTAGGCAAGCGAGCAAGCAAGCAAGCGAGCGAGCGAGCAAGCAAGTAAGCAAGCAAGCGAGCGAGCGGGCAAGCAAGTAAGCAAGCAAGCAAGCAAGCAAGCAAGCAAGCAAACCTCAAGTACCAGAGCATAATGAGTGAGGCGCATCTGCGTTCATTGTCCTATGGCAGTTAGTGTACCTCCTTTCCTGAGTTTGTAAAAAAAAACGTCTGAGGAGTATTCGAAAGGCTGTGTTACAAATCGCGTTGTCCACAGACTAGAATTTTTACTTATTTTATCCACTTTGGATAGCAGTGGGGGGCTATTTTAGTATACATGCACATTTCCATTTCCTGCAACAACATCTCTCCTCCAAACTTTCACCTTCAAATTTCATATTATATCGCTGAAAACATGTTTTTTAACTGGCCTCTTTTGATACGACCCCTCCAATTGGTATTTAAGACATTTTGTCATATAACCCTTCATTGAGTGTCATGTAGGATGTGTGCGAGGAACCTTTGAAAAACTACAGATACTGTGAGTGAGAATAATGGAGCTAATAATAAAACATAACAATCCGTGTAGCACAATTCCCCAACAACGCAAACTGTGCTATATTTTTTGTAGGATGAGAGATACAGCTGAGAAAGAGAGAGAGAGAGAGAGAGAAAGAAAGAGAGAGAGAGAGAGAGAGAGATTAATGGGAACAGGGCTCGTTGTATGCGAGAAAGAGAGAGAAAGAGAGAGAGAGAGAGAGAGAGAGAGAGAGAGAGAGAGAGAGAGAGAGAGAGAGAGATATCAAAGAGAATAGAGCTCGCTGTACGCAATATGCCACGAACATTCTTGAGAGAATAATATACTTATCTTTCTTCCTGGTCTAGTCAGTCGATAGCATTGCCTTCTCCCCACTTTTCCCGTTTTTTTTTTGTCTTTTGCCCGCCATGATGGCTAGCAAAGTCTTGCCCCGGGAAAGATGGCACTTATGCGAGCATGCGAAATGTAATGTGATACGAAAACTTCCGTGTTTTTATTATCACCATGGAAATTATAATTCAGGCTACACTACGGGCAAGACCGTGTAATTAATATCAAAACACAATATGTGAACTGGCCCAAAGAGTATAATGTCATCTCAAACGGCCAGAGTAACTAAATCTATAGATTTATTATTGATACTACCCTATAGACGTTTTCGCCGTTATGAAAGAAAAAAAAAACCTATAAAAAATGCTAATGATTAAATTATTAGGTGTCAAAACCTTAGCACCTACTAGGCAAATGGGTGGGCGTAGTTCGTGATAAGCAAAGCGACGAAGGAAAAGCTTGGTCTAGCGTGCTAGCATTACTAACAGCGGCTGGATCAAGACGAAAATAACACGCCAGGACGTCATCGATAAACACTGCTACACCACAGGCGTCATGAGCAGTTCTCTTATTTGTCTATAAGATTAATTCCCCATTCTACGGATGGGATTGCCAGCATGGTGAGCAGCGGATGAAACCAAATCTAACAGTAGCCTATTTGATAATGATAGCGACAGAGAACAATAAACATTAAATAGCCAAGTTAGTGCCTAATAGCATTGGAAATGAAGGCCCCAGGAGCCATACAAAGTTGATCTCGGTAGAGGATAGAAATTCGAAGTTATTTGATTGAAAGTAACATTCTACAATTTCTTAACTAGATCTGTGTATATAGTATTTTGGCGACAGAGTCCCAGAGACAATGAAAGTGGGCATGGAATCTGAGAGCCACACAATCAATAACATACAGAAGAATAGAGAGCTGGATTTGTTTGTCTGCTGCTGGCTTTTTCCGGTATACAAATCCATACCGTTTAATGTGTGGCTCTCAAATTTATGCACAAAACTTAAAAACATCCAGGAAGACGCGGTTAAAGATATATCTTCATCCCTGAGTAAGCTGTTATGGGCCACATGGAAATTATAGAGGCCCTCCTCAGCCTTTAACCTAGGAAATTAAGGTTAGAAGCACTCTCTCATAGCACCGGTTCCTGTTCAAATAAGTCTTGCGCTGCGGTGCGATACGGTGCAGGATAGCAGAGTGGTGTGCAAGCAGTGAGGTGCACAAGCAAGTGCGTTGCGTTATAATGGCCTGCTGTGTGTCGCTTGCTCCGCTATGTGTCGCTATACACATCTAAAACGTTTTAAACAACGGAATTAGCTGGCACGACCAACCATAGTGATGAAAAAGTTTTAGAGTCTCACTCATTCCTCTGGGAAGCGGGATCCCGTCAGGCTCACAGCTTTTCCTCAGAATGTAATAAAATATACAATCTAAATCGCAAAAGCGCGTTTCTTTATTGTGAGTTTGGTTGGCCGTTCCCCCTCCCCCCTCGTCCCCACACCTCTTTCCCTCAGACACACACACACACACACACACACACACACACACACACACACACACACACACAACACACACACACACACACACACACACACACATTTGAAGGCAGCGTTTGTAAGTCGAATTTAGAAACTGAAGACTGTCAAGTCTAATAATGTATGTAATTTTGTCAACGCTTTACGTTGTAGTGTCCTTGGGAAAAATACTTCACTTTTCCTCACTCGACTCAGGTGTGAATGAGTAACTGGCTTTGAGCTGGGGAGACCAGGGCGCTGCACCGCTGGTGACCAGCAATGACTTTATTATGTATTTCATTTGTAATATTTAATATGTATTTATATGTACCATATATTATATTCTTCTATTTTCATGTCTTCATATTATTATGAATGAGATATATAACACTGTATGACACTGCAAATCAATTGCCCTATGGGGTAAGTAAACGTCGTATTTTCGTGTTTTCATTTTTTTTTTCCTCGGAAAGCACCGGAACACTCCAGCAAGTTAATTAAGCGTTGTGGAACGATGTAAAAGATGGACCTTGGCTGACAGCACACAGCGATAACTACTAAGCTAAGAGCTGGTACTTAAAAAACGTAAAAAGGTTCAAGATCGAAAATTAAAAGATGAGAGCAAGAGCTCAAACTGTAATTAACTGTAAGTAAAATAACTGGGCGTGTACCGTAATGACTAGGAACACCGCGATATATCTAGGCTAAACCCGAGACAAAGAACACAATATCGTGACATTACTGTATGTATCCATGCATGTAAACCAGGGGTATTCAACCTTTCCAGAAGAGGAGTCAGTTTTGTATATCTAGTAATTTTAGTGTAAGCAACACATGTTACAATAATATATAATATACTATACTACATAATACTAAGTGATAACATGAGAGACGGTATTTAGTTTATAGAAACAATGCGGGCCATTTTTGACATCTTTTGCGATAGATGTTGCTAAGCAAATCAGAGCCCCTCCCTCCTTGCTTTTAACAATCAAAATAATATACTTAGCGATATTTTTAAAGACTATGTTTCATAAATGATGTACAAAAATGGCTAAACTACCATATTCATCAAAACTTCAAAAAGCCCCCTCTCCCCCTTCAAAAAAAAAAAAAAATCGAGTTTTCACATTCGAACGCGATTTTCTGGATTCGGGTAGTTGCGGCTTACGTTGAAGTTCATGCTGTTGGCTGAGCTGCTCTGATGTACTTCATACTAAATATAGATCTAGACTGCATGTTGCTGAGCCGACATCATGCGTAAATCGCATGTTCGCTTATAATAAGAGTATATGGTGCAAATGGGCGTGTTTTTTTGTTGTTTTTTTACCATCGTAATAAACAGATACGAACGTAATGCACTACGAAAAGACACCGCGTTAAACTTCGATCACAGAAACGACTATGACACTAATTTAGAGCTCAGCAATGTAACGACGGGTTTTCTTTTGAAGAGATATTGAGTGAAGAATAGTATGCCACTATTTCTAATTCATAATCACTCCAATTTGCTGGAACCTGCATCATAAAAGCAACATTTCTGTGTCATTTTCTTATCTATGCTTTTGTTGTTGTTGTTTTTTTTTTTTTATATCTGCGATTATTGCAGTGTCTTCTGTGTTCTCCTACTCAGGGTAAGTGTAGAGAGAGATGCGGAGAGAGAGAGAGAGAGAGATGCGGAGAGAGAGAGAGAGAGAGAGAGAGAGAGAGAGAGAGAGAGAGAAACAGAAAGAGAGAAAGAGACAGAGAGAGACAGAGAGAGAGAGAGAGAGACAAAGAGAGAGACAGAGAGGGAGTGAGAGAGATAGAGAAAGAATATGAGAAAGAAAATGAGAGAGAGAGGAACAGACAGACAGAATGAGAAAGAGGGAGGGACAGACAGACAAGCATGGAGACAGATAGTCAGACAGACAGGCAGACTAACAGGCAGAAAGAAAATGAAAGTAAAAGCGAGAGGGAGTGTGTATGTGTATATGTGTGTGAGTGTGAATGTGTGGTGTGTATGTGTGTGTAAGTGTGTGTGTGTGTTTATATGTGTGTATGTGTGTGTGTATGTATGTGTGTGCATGAGAGAGAAAGAGAGAGAGAGAGAGAGAGAGAGAGAGAGAGAGAGAGAAAGAAATGGGGAAAAGCAGTCGCCCTCTACGACCCTTTGTCTTTTCAGTCTCAGTGTGTCTATGTCTCCTCTTGTCTCTTGTTGCTGTTCATTGATGTTGTCGCTATGATGGTCTTTGTTATTGTTTTAATACTAATTACACACACACACACACACACACACACACACACACAAACACACACACGCACACACACACACACTTACACACACACACAAGTATTGACAGATCTATTTTATAACTCGATACCTTCTTTTCCCCTGTATCGTTTTATACAGCTCTCATTTCTCTTATCCGCGTTGCTCTTTCTCTTTTTTATTCCTTTCTTTTTGTCTATTTTTGTTTCCCTGTTCATCATCTTTACACCAGGCTATTCCGTTAGCAGCATCATTGAATACTATACACCTCTTTCATGCAACGTGCTCCAGTTTGACGCTTTGCTTTACGAGATTTCTTCCCACTGTCTACGAAACGAAACTTCCCTGGTCTGTTTATGACGTTTCCACGTTTGGATCCTTCCGGGCTCCCACTCTTCTGTTTCCGGCTGCACATTACGTCAAGGCGTAGGTCTATTTTAAGCCTTTTCATCTGACCCCCCACGACCCCTGTTCTGAGAATTTAGAATCCATTAGTCATAAGGTGCTGTAAAGGCAATGACATCGGTTTGTCCTAATTTAGAGACGCCATTATAAGGAAGTAAACAAGTCGGATTCGCCACTTCCTAGACCCGGTCACCACAATAACAAAGCCAGGTGATGGTAGGTAAATGGAAGAAGCCAGATGAAAGCCACTGCTACTATCACAATTACAAACACCGTAAAAACTCCTACCTGTATTTGATTGGTTGATTCCTTGTTCTGGTCTGGCAAGGCTTTTAAGGGCAATTAATCTGTGGTGGGCAGATAATTGAAATTTAAAGTATCGGCATTCTCAGCTTTCAAGCGCTAAGTATGCAAAGTATCAACTGTATTTCGACTCCGATATTTACTACCGGATTGGCCTAGGTTTTGCACCGGAGAGACTGGTAGCTGGTTTAGGACTGAGGATCGGAAAACGATCGAAAATAATTTTCGAACCGATAGTGTGGATGCATTGCGATCTTTCGAAACTTTTCTACATCTCTAGACTTTGAACCGAGAAGACTGGTAGCTAGTCTGTTACTGGGTATCAGAACTAGATTGCAAGTAAATTTGATTCTATACTTTCGATAATTTTTGAAACTACTTACCGCCTTTGCATTGAGGAGACGGGTAGCTGGTTCCCGAAAGGGGTCGAATTTAATTGCGATACGGTTTCGATACCAGGTGGTAACTGTAGTCTCTTTGGTGAAGAATCGTATGCGTTGTTGTCCTGATACTGATGACCAGGTGGGAATCAAAATTACTTGGGATGCTTCAGAGACTACATTAGGCCACTGTAAGAAGCAAGGCATAAAAGAAGATAATTTCAAAGAAGCAGTGGGGGAGGGGGGATAAATCCTATTTCATTAGAAAAACTGCCACCTCTCGAATCAAAAGTATCGAAACGGTATCAACATCCCAGAGCTTCAGTTTCGATTGTGCATCAAAATCCCTAAGAATTGAGAGAATCGGTATACGCAACCGATGCTACCCACCGCTACAATTAGTCTATCAAATCCCTGGCTGCAACGGGGCCTTCAATTCCCGACTATTCCCGACAACTTCTGACCGATACCAGTGCTGACGTCAACACGAACATCAGTAACAGTCTGCAATTATCATCACAGTAGTCGAGTCGAAGCTAAACAAAGGTATAAGAGTAATTATTTCAGTTGAAGCTACACTGTTGCCCCTTGCACGCACTTGAAACATCGCAATATGAATTTGATCCGCTGTGGATTCTCATTACTAAGGGCATATAATGACAAAGATTCAGCTATCATTAAGATGGGATTCATTATACCTAGTATTTAGTGGAGCTTGAAACCACATTCATTTACATACATTCTGTGATCAGCACCACTAATGTCAGATCAAGTCCGGTCAAAAGGTCGGTGGTCTTTAACAACATTTTTGTAATGGTCAGTGCGTGATGAAATTGATTTTGTCACCGTTTTGATGAGATCAACTTTATGTGACATAATATTATGTTCGTGGTGGACGGTGCCTCTTTCATTTCTACAAAGCTTCTGTGAAACAAATAAATGTTAAAAGCCGCTTCTAATCAGTCGCATTTATGATAAAACCATTGTTTTGTAGTTCAGCAATCTGAAATCTATTGTCGTTACAGAGAAAACGTTGTCCTACATTTGGAACAGAAACTGGTGCCATGCCAATAGAAAGATGCGTTTTTTTAGCATGAGGCACGGCACCAAACTCGAGCTGAACCAGGAAGTCCGGCTAATTTCGTAGGCAAGTGCCAGTATCCTGTGATTCTTCCATCTAGTGTTTAGTGAAGGGTTAGACAGAAAAAGCAACGTTGGAACAGCCCCTAGACTTTATCATTGTCTAGGAACTCTCTCAGGTGTGCCTTTCACTTTTGCTTTTGAAACTGAGGCGTGGCTGTGTATAGAGTCTGCGTGATTCTCCGAGGTGATGCGTGCCGATGCAGAAGTCACTGGTTCGATTCCTGCCACATCACTGTCTTTCCTTTTTCCATTTTATCGCTGCATTTATTTTCTTGAGCACTTTCCCCTTTACCCTACTTTGTGAGATCATCTTTTTGTGTTCGCTCACTCCCATCCCATCNNCCACCCCACTTTTCTGTGACTGAGTGTTTCGTTTCCATCTTGCACTACTTCTCTTTCTTTCACTGTGTTCATGGCTCTAAAGAAAACTCTAGGTCAGAGAGTCCTGAGATATTGCCCATGGAGTAAATTCAAACAGTCAGATGCACGCAATGCGATTGTCAGACAGCATGTATATTTCAAGTCACGATTTAAATTTATGCGTGGGTTTAGGGACAGTTATCCTGGAAGGGGTTCAACAGGAAGTCCGGCAACTGTCGTAAAACAAAATGGAGTATCTGAATTTCTAT
>JAWQUT010000340.1:172521-185607 GCA_033807755.1 Ellobium chinense
AAATTTACGCGCTTTGAATGGTGGAAGGGATAGCGTGTTGTGTGCAGATGCAACCTTCTGTTTCAAAGAAGGTTAGGCTAGTATCAATCTAGGCACTTTCATTATGAATAATTATCTATATTTATCACCGTCTATCAACACATACCGACGAAAAACAGCCACCTCACAAGTTCTATCTCACAACTCACCTAAGGAAACTGTGTAACCCGTCGTCTAGAACTCGCCATTCGTTGTCAAGACAACAGCATAAGTACGTTATGTAATCTGTCGTCTATCTAAGTGACATCTTACACCCATACCGGCGCCGCGATATGACTGAGCCTTCTGAAGTCAACAGTTTAAGCTACAAAGCTTTGTAAGAAATGGTTTCAAGAATTCTATAGCAATACAAAACCACACTAAATCGTAGTCATTGCAAAGAAGGTTTGCACATTTCTGAATCAGTGTTTTGAAATCTCAGTATGGTTTAGTCATGGTTAGACTAAACCTACCTAAGGAAGATTCAATCACAAAGATTTTGACAGATTTACTCTATGACGTGCGAGGCACTTCCAGAGGCGCAAAGACTTTTTGATACCCTTTACATGCAGTCAATGGCTTATATATTATATAATGCAATAGATACTTGGAATTTCTTTTGTTAGCAACGTTGTCTATATTTTCTCAAAGAGTTGCGATTCAGCGAAATCGTTTGTATCTAATACTGTGAATTAGTTTCAGGGTTGGGCAGAACTTTGATAATAAGAACGCAATTCGTGAACGTAAGTTAGGTTCGTGTTAACTTGATCTGAACTTAATAGCTATTATGGACCAACTGATCTCGATTTGAACTGTAGCTATTTTGGGTGCTTGATGTGAACTTTAAGTTTCTGTCTGGATTTCAGGTCAGTTCATATCTTTCTCGGAAATTTAAGAAAAACTGATCTGATCTGAAAACTACTCGGTCTCTTCATAAAACTAAGCTAAACTTGATCTTAGACTTTTTTCCGTTAGTAAACTGAATTTGATCTGAACTGACTTTGTTGGTGAACTTGCCCAAGCCTGACTAGCATTCCCATAATGGCTTCAGGATACCTCTTCTCCCCACACTTCCAGCACACACTTGATCGATGAATTTTCCAGTATGTATAAATGTGTCTTTCCATTATAGCGTCATTATATCGTTATCTACATCCTAAAACTGGGACTACTTACTCATGTGCACAACAGAATGTAATATTACTGTCTGATACCAGCTGAGTTCTTACATTGTTATTTAGACTAACGGTTGCTCCATGAAAGTAAGCCAACTGTAGACAGACAGCTCAGTGACGTTTCTTTGCATATAGGTCATGTGCAACCACTTCTCTGCCATAATAATAGTTATGTACTATGGTGGAGGGACTAGCTCGCCACGCTATATGTACTAAATCCCAATAGACTTAATAATATGTGACTGAAGAGCATTTTAAACAGTTGCGTTTCTTAAGCAGTCATGGAACAGTATGAGGAGTAAAAGAGCGTCAAATGCGTTGTCTATTATTGATATGTTCTCAGTTACCTGACGCACTTATAACCATTTTTTCCCTGAAATGGGGTACACCGATTAAATGGTTCATGTATTGTCGGAGAAAATGCTTGTTATTACGTAACGTAACTCGTCGAAGACTGAAATTATCATATAAAAGCAACAGTATCCAAGAATTGTCTATGCCATATAGCATGAGAGAATTCGAGTGACCTTCTGAGTGTACGGGATATCTTTTTACATCATCAGTTTTCAACTGCGCGCTAGGAGGATGAAATCGCATGTGGTGCTCGTCCTCGGGTGGTGCGCGGCAGAGGACGCGTGTATACGTTTTTAGTCCATGGGTACGTTTTTGGCTACTGCGCGTTCGTCACTGTGAGGACGTGTGCGCACCTACCAGACGTTTGTTAGAAATGTGACGTCTGTTGCGAAGACCACAAGTGAGGGTTTGGCAAAATGTCGGCAACCACACAAAGGTTTCAAACTTTGTCAGTGAAACTTTTAATCAATTGCCTGTGTCCAAGGAGGATGAGACAAGAATTAAGAGTGGTATGAAAAGGGAAGGGAAGAGAACAAATAAATTGGGAAGCGAAAAGATGAGAAAGGAAAGGGAGGGACAGGAAGAAAAGGGAAGAGAAACGAAGAAGAGAAGGAAGGAAAGGAAAGGGAAGAGAAACGAAGAAGAGAAGGGAAGGAAAGGAAAGGGAAGAGAAACGAAGAAGAGAGGAAACGAAAGGAAAGGGAAGAGAAACGAGGAAGGAAGGGAAGGAAAGGAAAGGAAAGGGAAGAGAAATAAAGAAGAGAACGGAAGAGAAGGGAAGAGAAGCGAAGAGAAAGGGAGGGAAAGGAAAAAGAAGGAAGAAAAGCCAAGCAGAGAAGGGGAGGGAAAGAAAGAAAAAAGGAAGAGTAAGAAAGAGAAGCGAGGAGAAGGGAAAAGGAAGGAAAGGATGGGAAGGAAAGGGAAGCGCGCTCTTTGTTTTCTGTAGCAGGGTGGTCTAGTACAGGACGTAATGCCCTGTCCGGGATCTTGAATCCATAAAACTCTGCTATTTTTGTGTCGCTTGTAAACAGTCTATCAAACAATGAATCTGGAAACCAAGCACAAAGAACTGCTTTTATTAAGACTGCAGAAAAGTGCACATTGTTTTTGAATGACGCCGGTGCATCAACTCAAGTCTGTACGTAGCCCACCGCCAGTTGCCTTTGAGCTTCATTGATCTGTTTTAGAGTTCATCTGAGCAATATAACGAGAAGCAATATTTTCTCTGCCTGGTACAACTGTAGAGAGTTTCTCTGAAAACAGTAATCTGCAGTATCAAAGAGCATAAGTAGGCACAATCAAAACAAGCCAGGGATTCTAAAACGTGTTTGTCTCAGACTGCTCCAGACTACTCGGCAGTAGGTCTGGCATGTGACTTCGCAGGGGTACTTGGACGATTGATTCGTCTTTCCCATAGAGCACCTGATCAGCTTGTAGCGGGTTCTCTACTCTCTCTGGCGCATACGACTGAGACTATATCTTCATGGTAAAAGTGTCGTAGTTTGAGATGCACTGAAATAAATATAATGACAACATGAACTAGTCGACCAATGCTGGTGTTTCGAGAGCAGATGGGAAGGATGGAAGAAAAGAACTCTATGGTTAAGGATATGAACTCGCATTGAACTGTAGATGGCACTCTGTAATTCTGAATTTCAATCACAAAATGATTCCTGGCGAGGGGTTGCCCTCGATTTACCACACTCCCATGATGTTTAATATTAACACTGATAATGCAGTTAAGTAGTTTCGTATCCAACATCACGAGACGTCAATTATTTTTACCCCAGCAAATCTGATAATTTCCAAACTTTCCCAACTCTGCGGGAGTTTACAGGTCGCTGCCATTATCACAGGCGCTCTACATTCCGACAATCTCTTCCACTGCCTATTGTCAGAGACCTATTTTACAGACTCGTGGACTGAGGAAGAATATTATTATTAATGTGAATGAAGTCCTCTCCCAAAGTATTAACAGCACAGTCGTAGTCGGGAATTAAACCCACGACCTTTAGATCTCTAGTCCAATGCCGTAACCATACAGCAATGGTTTGGATCCTGTCGTGGAGTTCAACACTGCTATTATTGGGACTGTTTGTGAAAACTCAGCTAGGACTTTATTTGTGTTGTCATGTACGGTCGAAAACTACTCTTTAATTCATAATATTGAGAGCCTGCGCATTAACAAGGGATCTCTTACCCATTGTAAGAACTACATTAGTTCGTCAGTGATAAATACATCCATGGTAGCATGCAATATGCAGAGGTAATGTGATTCTTACGATGGTAAGAGATCCCACCGTTAATGGACAAACCTTCTGTTCTAACTTTATGCACGAGAACACAGTCCACACATTCAAGCACTCCAGCCAGTGCCGTATTGTAGACTTGGCGAGAAGTTCGGGGGCTATTTGAAGTTGGAAGACCTCAAGAGGTCCTACGCTAAGTGAAGCTGGAAGCCCCTTGAGATCCTAAACACATACATGCCTACCAACTATTCAAAACCAAGATGATTAAAGTGATATTACTTACATAAAGAAAAGATAACATTGAAAAGCAAAAACCCACCACCCTCTCCCCCATCAACAAAGCACACATACACAGATACTAGATAAAAGAAAACCTACACTTTTCCGAGGCTCCTGCGGATTATGCTTATATATATAAATCCGACACTGACTCCAGCACAATCATAGTCAGATAAGGACTTTTACTTACTTCTTTAACATTGTCTTCTTCTTGAACACTTTTCAGAACTTACTTCTTACGCCTGTTTATCTAAATTGACGGCATTAGGAAGGAGGCGCCAGACAAAAAAGTACCTTTCTTTATGTTAGGTAAATTCTCTACAGTTTTCTCATATAGAATCTTCATAATGACAAGACTTCTCCTTTCCACCAATAGATCCATGCCAGAGAGAGAAAACAAATATGGCATCCCTCACAACATTGTGAGTGTGTTCCAGATTCGTGTTAATAATGAGAATGGATATCTTTTCTACACTTTCGGTAAGCTGCTGATTAATTAGTGAAATCTTAAGTGATCTAGTTTCTATTGTCCAGTTGTCAGGTCGCGTTCATTATACTAACACCTCCCTCTCTGCCTTTGTAAGCGAACTGTAACATCATTTGATGAAGACCTAGAAACCACATAAAGCCCACGTCTCTTTTTATGTGTGTCTTAAATAAAACATTAGCTCTGGATCTCGGCACTAGAGAGCTTTTATTTTCAAATTAAGATCGGTGACTTTTATGGCAGGGGTAGACATTAGCTTCCTGGTCTAGCAATCTTACTTCACTTTATGAACTAGTTGTGAAATTTCACATCTGATTATAGAAGTAGAAAAGAGATGTGTGTGTGTGTGTGTGTGTGTGTGTGTGTGTGTGTGTATGAGAGATAGGTGGTGAGTGAGTGTGCATCTCAATGAGTGATCGTCTCCGCTCGAGGCCTGGGAGCACAGTCTCGGTATACAATACCTGGGACTGGAACATGCTCCCCTGTGACCCGAGACTTCTATATCTGAGCACATAGATCTATGCTTATGTATATAATATATATGCTTATGTGTATATACCTGGAGTTCCAGTTTGACCAAAGGTTTAATTTGCATGCAAACAACAGTCTCGTGAGGTGAAATGGTCAGTATATTGGGCCTCATTCTTCTCCTAGTGGCGACCGATTCATCGTCGATATATGTAAATTTTTACTGTTGAAACTTTCTCCCACGCCAGTCTAAACAAGGGAGGAAAGGTCGTTCCCCTTTCTTCGAAAGGGAGTCCCAGATGGTGGACTACATAATATTGTGTTCTGAGGTCAAGTGTTGATAGGGCAAATAAGCTGTATTTTATAAGGTCGTGTTTAATCTCAAAGCCTCTCTATAGAGACTACACTAAACAAAGATGACTCTTAAACCTTTAAATCGTGTTAGCAATAAAAAGGTGATCCGGGTCATCGCAAAAATGGCTGGAAATAAGTAACAAAAGAAACCGGTCAATGAATAATGAACAGAAACAAAACCGTATCGTTCCCTAAAACAATCAAGCAGTCTAACAATTGAGGTCATTTACCTCAACGCATTTAGATGTACTTTGTGTAAACATTCATCAAGTCACCTGGAAATTTAAATTTATCGACAATTTAAAGGATAAAAGCTGATCCTGAATACTTTAGAAAAGTAAATGTCGTGTTTTTTTTGCGAGACACATGCAAACTTTTCATTGGCCTTTTAAATGTTAAGAGCGAGTACTTTGTTTCCCAGTGTTAGCGTGTTCGCACGTGCGCGTGAATATCTTTATATAAAGAATAAAGTGTTCCTTTTTTTTCTTTAGCCGAGACTCTTGAAAACGTTTTATTGAAAGGCATTCCAAGAACTTTATTACAACACTCACGGGTTGGACATATTAATGTTTCCGCACGTACTTTAAAACAAGGGCAATAACAAAGCCAACTACAATAGCTATATCAACGCTTGTCAGCTACAGCAACGAAGTGAACAACAGATGCCCTAAATATCTTTTCTGTAAAGCTTCTAATGGAGTCTTAATTGAAGGAAGAAAGAAGAAAGAATAATAATATAATGAAACATGACAGACCAAGATCTAGTACAGTGGTCTACAGGTTGGAGGAAAGGATGGTAGGCAGAAAGAAGGTGTTTAAATAAAAAAAAACAACAACTTTGGTCAGGCACCTTTTTTACTGTTGTGATGTTGGTACATGCGTCTGTATGTGTTTGCAGAAGTGTGTGTGTGTAAGGTGTGGGGGGGGGGGGGGNGGGGGGGGGATGGGAGATGGGGAGGGGATGTTTCTAACGTACATATTTTACTGTGCTCGCATATGAGAGTGTATGTGTTTCAGTATGCGTATAAGTGTGTATGTGTGTGTGTATCTGTGCACGTGTGTATAGGTTGAAATGCTCCCCCCGAAGATGACTATGGATGGACACGGGTGAGGTGAGCGAAAGTAAAGTGGACCGCTGTCAGTTGCGTCAAAAATCTTCTAATCCTAAAGGGTAATTCTATCGATTACTTAATACTAATCCAAGGGACTAACAAAGTAAAGGTCACGGACAATTCGNGTGTGTATGTGTGTGTGTATCTGTGCACGTGTGTGTAGGTTGAAATGCTCCCCCCGAAGATGACTATGGATGGACACGGGTGAGGTGAGCGCAAGTAAAGTGGACCGCTGTCAGTTGCGTCAAAAATCTTCTAATCCTAAAGGGTAATTCTATCGATTACTTAATACTAATCCAAGGGACTAACAAAGTAAAGGTCACGGACAATTCGTGACGCAGGGAGACCTCTATTCCCCTGGTTCCATGACGTCAAAGCATGTGTCAATGCCAGATGCGGTGGGACCAGCCGGGTCCGTCTATTAATGAAAGAGAGAGAGAGAGAGAGAGAGAGAGAGAGAGAGAGAGAGAGAGNGGACACACAAAATGTCCAGGCAAAATGACATGCTGTGATCGGAAGCGGAAAGTTCACACCCTGCGTCAAACTTTGGCTCAATGATAACCTGCCTATCACACATTCAGTGAGATTGTATAATGTCCAACCGCCAACCTCCCATGAGCCACAGTACGGCAAAGCTGGTGGCCAAAATTACGGCAACTTTACATTCAGAAATGACGCAATGCACTCCTGCCCTGGAAAGATGAAAGTCTCGAAGGTTTCGTACTCATAACCATGTGTCATCAACTGAGCACCCGTTGTTGATATCATGTTATAGTTTCTTTTCCAGATCAGCCAACACTTTCTCTTTTCCAGTTAATATAGGTTTAGACCAATTTCTGGATTGTTGCTATCTTGATAGCATACTTTATGGGGACAGATTGCGGAAATATAGACTGTGGGAACATAGGGGTATGGGAACTTAGGGCTGCGGGAACATAGAGCTGTGGGAACATAGTGCCGTGGGAACTAAGGGCTTTCGAGAGCATAGGGCTGTGAAACATAGGGCTGTGGAATAATTGGGCTATGGGATTATAAGGCTGTGGGAACATAAGCACGCTCCTGAAATAAATAAATTATATATTGGTTGTCCCTATCTAAATGCCTTGCAATCACTCCAATTATAAGGCGAGATAGAGGGGGAGGATTTTACTGTAATACGAGTATCAATCAATATTAGTCCATATTAATCATCTCCCTCTCCCCAGTACTTATGATCTCAAGAGTGCAGGTCGGTGGTTCTCTTTCTATACCATCTTCATGTCATGTGTCATATGTCTCGCCTCTCGCTTGGAACTACCTATTATAGGTACAAAGGTAAACAACATCCACATGACGAAGATAGACATTCTTGTCAAAGCCGTTAGAGGCATTAAATTATGTTCTCCTGTGTAATGCATATTATTAATTCCTCAGGCATAGCAATCTGATTCGAAGACTGGGTTCAATGACTTCTTCTACTATTATTACCAGCACCACAACTACTACCACCGCTCCTCCTCCCTCTCCTCCTCCAACTGCTACTACTCTTGCCACTGCTACTGCTGCTTACGAATTTTGAACCTGTTATAAACAGGTCAATGCCCGCTAATGCGACTTGCATTGTTATTACCCAAGGTAAGTCAGAAAACTCGAGGACATTCTCAACACTCTGAGAAGCACACAGTGCTGATGCCATTTACAGACACAGATCACTTAAAGAACATCTTTCAAGGCCTAAAACTAATTACCCAATGTATAAAGCAGTGAAATGGAGAAAATGTGACTGAAATGTTTATAGCATGGTCAGAGCTGGAATCGATCACACAACCTTCAGAAGCCGAGTCATACACCCTAACCGTTCGGCCACACTGCTCCCCTATGAGTGGGACTGACTGCAGCATCCTCTAGATCTAAATCTAAATGTCTTGATAACGAACACAATGTTCATTTGTGCGAATTAAGATGCTACAAAAAGTACATAGTCTAGGGCCGCATGCACAGTGCTCGAGAGCTTGTGCATTAACGATGGGATCTCTTACCATTGTAAAAATTTCGTCAGTGCATCGGTGCTGAATGCACCCTTAGTAGCGTATAGCATTCAACATGCAGAGTTACTGTAATTCCTACAATGATAAGATATATCCTTTCGTTAATACGCAAGTTCTCAAATGGTCATCTTTGGGCGCTGGTAGTAACTGCGGGAAACTCTCAAAACATCAATGATGTACACAGCATTGTCCATACTGGCCCCTAGTAACAAAGCATTATAGCACATTACTTGTAATATTCAGTGCGTATAAGGCAGACTTCGCTTTGTTTCCAGTACAAATTATAGATCAAGTCTAACTGCAAGCTACAGTATTGATCAGTGAGACTTCCGGAAGTCGCTGTGTCTTGCTTTGTTCTGCATTGGCAAACTCAGGGGTTCTCAATCTCTTCAGAAAAGAGGGGACTTGGCAGGGTTATAGTTGAGTCACCTTGTCAATGCCATATCTGAAACTTCTGTGCATGTTTCATCATAATCCATGACATGTGCTGTACAAAGCACAGTATAGTTGTGTATAGGGTGGTCGTTGCCACAGTGCTCTGCTTGCGCTAAACGCCATTTCGCTTTCCGTTAGCCAGATGCCAATCTAGCTTGTGCATAGAAAAGTTAAAAACTCTTTCTGTTGGACATCGGCATCAAACTACAAGAAAACTAAATGAGTGACTCCTTGAGCCTTTATTCTATACAGTGTCTATGCATGCCATAAGTAACATCGTTGGTAGATCATTTTTATAGCCCACAAGCCAAAAGCTGGACACCCCTGCTCTAGACTATGCATTACTAAAGTATTAGCATGTGACGTTCCTGCATGATATCGATCCTTGAAGCGGATTTTCAGCTAGTGAACGCCCTCTTAATGCATCTAAAAACATGAATGGTTTGTAGCATGATACGAGTTAATACTTTGCGTCTGTGTGCTCACATGACCGCTGAATTCCCGTGGGCAACGCGGCGATATTAATTAATCGCCTAATATTTTATCTCCCTCGGGGACAATATACCATGGATGTGCAGAGAGTAGATTCTTAAGTATTCGCTAATACTTCAATATCTGTTCCCATTTTTAGACTATTCGATCATGGATATGACTAATGACGTCATACGACCAAACTAATATGGTCTTAAATATTGGAGAGGTCATAAATTCGATGTGGTCGCTGTTGTTTGGAAGCTGGACAAACTTAAAGCTGCGTATCCGATCTTTATCGTCGGGAGACAAGCCCTGCCTACAAATGGCCGTGGACATTGCATTTACGCATATGGATTTTATATTTCAAATACTAGACGTATTTATATCAAATTTCTTTAACATTCGGCCTGACAGTAAACCAACGATCTGCAAAATTTATAGGCCTATGCAGTACCAAATTATTAACTCGTGAAATTAAAAAAAATAGCGCTCCGATGTAAAGCGCGCGACTGAATTCAAATCGGTGAAGTGCGCCCCGCATCCCTCTCCTCCTTGTTTAAAACTCGAGCGGGCCTTTAAGCTTAGTCCTGTCTCTTTATGTCGGTTGCCTTTGACCCTCAGAAGTTATCCGACCTCATAATGAAGCAGCATGACCGAATGGTTGCAGCGTTTGACTCAAGATCTAAGGGTTGTGGGTTCGATTCCCGACGACGGTCATGTTGTAAGTGCCTTGGGAAAGCATTTCATTCACATTTTCCTCAGTCCACCCGTCAGTAATATGGGTACCTGGCTATAAGCAGTGGAAGATATTCTCAGATATTCTCAGCACCCCCAAATGGCAGCCGCACTTATACTCCTCAGGGATTTGAGAAAGTCTGGGATTATCTGGTCTGCTGGGATAATAATGGTGTATAGTCGCGTAAGCTGGCATTAACCTGGATACGAGACTTAGAAACCGCATTATTATTATTATTGTTATTATTACTACTAATATTAATATATTGGCCTTTGTCTGGTGCCTTGTTGTTCGACTCGTGCGGAAGTTGAAGTTAATTATAAATTTCATCAATAAACCCGGATGTAAGAGAGCTCTGTCAGCCTATCATAGCGGAAGTTGCAAATCGCAGCAGTCAGTCAGATTGATTGATTCACTTTCCTTGATTTTGATTGTCTGTTACAAGATTTTCAAGAGATAAATTTACGTTGGTCGATAAAATCTAATATTTCAGATCGCATCACTCAATCATTTTCGACAATAATATGTGGAGTGTTTAATGTTATTCTCTCACACAAGATGTGTCACCTCTTCTGGAGAACGCTTTTTGGTTGCTGCCACGCTAGACGCGGCGGAGAAGTAGCCTATGCGCATCTACTACACGTTTATTTGAAATGTGGTATCTTTTGCGTAGACTGGATTTTAGGGCTCGGCAAAATGGTTGCCACCATCTACATTTTCAAATTTGCCAGTAGAACGTTATACCACTGACCTTGTGCTGAAGGAGAATAAGACAAAATCAAAGGTGGTATATGTGGTTATAAATAAGGCAAATATTTAGGTATAGAAGCACCACTCTCACGTCAGCGGATTATTTTCTAGCTCTTTCGCAGAAGTCACAACCATCCTGGCTTGCCAAGAGAATGGAGGCGATTCTTTCTTTGCTTAAAACCGCCCACAGAGTAAAAGAACCGCTCCTTTCAAGCATTCATGGGGACCAAACAAACTAAGCTGAGCTGTGGGTGATTTATGCACTTCCTAGGTTTCCATTACAAACTATTTGAAGCAAGTTAGCTCTTCGGATATTCGAAGTCTTAAATTAGTCCTGATTTTCGAATACTCGATTTAAATAGCCGCTGGCCTATGTAGGATACTCAGCTCAGACAGGCACATTGTCATGCTTGATTTATTAACACTTTAAAGCACAAAGAAGAGGTGTGGGCGGACGCAGACGATCTTCCATAAACATCGCCCATCAAGTAAGCTAAGCCAAAATACACAGTGAATCGAGAGCTAGACAGGCGTAGAAATTTAATGTGTTAAATTGCAATTTATGAGCTTGTTTGTGTTGCCCTTGGTTTGTGTTCGCTTAACTGGTCACAAATAGGTTATCGATATTTTCCACTCATGATGCAATTTTGTTCTCCGAGTTAAACCTGGGTTGGAACTGCATTGTGCGTAATCAATATTATAATCAAGTACTGCAAGGAATGCTGACAACGTATACGCGATACTTATTGCAAAGTTTGAAATCTGTCATGAAACATTTCTTTTTACCCACTTTATCTTAAAGCCGTGAAGACTTTGCTTTTCGTTTTTCTACTCATGAAGTTTTAGCAGAAGAGTACCGCCTTTCACAAGCAAGCCCTCCCAAAACACAAACCATAGTAAATCATCCAAAAAAATGAATAAGACCTCGTACTTTCTTTGTTTTGTTTTTAAATTTCGCTACTCTCGACTTTCTTACATACACATTAATGAACCTTGTTAGTGTCAGCGGAGACAAGTTCTGGCTGACACCGATCAAATCCAACAGCCTGCAGCCGTGCCGTCAAAAGGTCATGTCTGATTCATGCAAAATTCATTTTCCTGCGGCAAACTGTACTACCTTTGGCAAAGGTATCCTCTTTTCTCTCTGGAAAATTCAGCGAAGACATGACTCCAGCGTAACCGTCAGCAGATGCAGTGTTAACGTGATAAATCAAATCCACATTGCTGCTTTCAGTATAGTATTCATTGTATGTATTTCAATGGGCAAAGACCTATCGCGTGAAGAGGTAAAAGTTTCTTTTCTTTTTTGTAATGTTGGATGTGTCCAGCTGTGCACAACGTCGTGAAGATTGGATCAAAGTATAAGTTTTCGAAGAAAAAGAAGAAGAAGAAGAAGAAGAAAAAGAAGAAGAAGAAGAAGAAGAAGAACAACAACAACAACAACAACAACGACAACAACAGTGATAACAATTGGGAATGTAAAAAAAGTATGCAGATAGCATGGCAGAATCGCAGATAAAACTTTAAAGCATGTTTTGGGAAAACTTTGTTTTTTTGTTTTTGTAATGTTGGTTGTGTCCAGCTCTGCCTAACGTCGTGAAGATTGGAAAAGTTTAAGTTTACAAACAAGAAGAAGAAGAAGAAGAAGCATAAGAAGAAGAAGAAGAAGAAGAGCAACAGCAACAACAACAACAACAACAACAACAACAACAACAACAACAACAACAACAACAACTACGACTGCAAAGCATGTTTTGGGATTCACTTGCACAGTGGATGGTGTTCAATAGAAAAAAAAGCTCTTAGCGTTTTCCTGAATAACATCGTTACGGCTGATTTCGGGTCAAAGGGGGGAAAGCTGTATTTTGAAAATTTAACATAACAAATTTATGCCGGTGCGTTGCCGAAGTGTTGCTTGTTTTGGTTTTGAACTAAACAGGTGCAAAACTTTGGGGAAAGCGGAAGAGATTGTTGATCATATTGACGGTGACGAAGACGAGACTAAACTAGTAGTGGTATGATTGTATACCCATTTGAAACACCTGGGGCTCCATTGTGTGTGTGTGTGTGTGTTTGAGGAGGGGAAGGCTTGCCTGAAGTGGTCACAGACTGAGATGACTTCGTGTATGTATGTGGGACTTGGTGGTGGTGGTGGTGGTGGGGGGAGG
>JAWQUT010000340.1:198655-210053 GCA_033807755.1 Ellobium chinense
CCCCCTTCCTCGCCATTCCCACTCCCGCGCATTCCCATGAGGAGAGGAAAACAAATGAAACGGCAAAGCACAAAATCTATTGGAAAATGACCTTTATTTTCTAGCTTCAACGCATTCATCAACATGTCTTTAGCCCCAGGAAAGAAAATACAAAAACTCGATAACAAAGTGCGCATGAGAATGTCCTCGTGGAGCGAGTCGAGGGAATTCAATGCTCAGCCATGCATCTATCTTGCATACTATTATTTCAGGATGCTTACAGCAATGATTCGTTATGAGGCTATTATGAAAGTTCCGCTGAGAGAAAACATTAGAATTTATTCAACCGTATCATCGCTACGCTTGAATGCGGTGAAAGAATACATACGCATCTCCTTGCCGAGCGCTGGGCGAGGCGGTCGGATTTTGCCTGCTAGTGGGCCGGCAGACAACGTGGACAATGGTCATTGTCCGTAACAATGGTCACGAAACCGGAAGGAGGCTGGGCCCGAGGCGCCTGGCGTTACAAACGGTTAAAAGCGTACCTCTCTTTCTGTCACCCCCCTCCACTTTCCGTGAGTCGAAAACTACAACTATCATCACATCATGGCCTGCATTTATGGCCGGGATAGGAGCTGGTCCCAAAGACTGAGAGATACTTTGCCCTCCAGGACTGGTAGTACGCACGATTAACTCTAGTAGCGCAAGGCGCCTTGGATCCAGTTACCCGCTGGCTGCGTGACCACTTTTATTTTACGGATAATGACTGTTGCACGTGTTGTCTGCCGGCCGATCAACTGACACTCGACTGCAAAATTTGACGGCCACGCCGCTTCACACTGTCGTCGCTGCCATGCGAATTTATCCTATCGTAGCACTCGGCGTAGTGGACTGTAGGTGAGAACTGGTTCTACCATGGCATCACATGGCTTTTAAAGTTACTTGAATTACCTAGCAGGCGAACTGGCTTCCTAGCACTTGCGTTAAACCCATACGCGCTCAGCGTCCCAACCAAAGATCCAGTGAAGAGTTCTGGTGCTCCTGTGACGAGATGATATGCGGCTATCCATCCTGTGTTGCGCCATAAATGCTTCACCTTCCACCCGTTTATGCATGAATATGATGTTTGGACACCAATGGGTGAACAAAATAGTCTCGTTCAGTGCTTACAAGACAGGTTAATTACCATTCGCTATTCTTACGGAGTACATCAAAAACAATGATTGCATAAAGCATCAAAACATGTTTACATGTTTATACATGGCCCATGGTAATACAGTTAAATACAGTTCCATACTTCCTACGGGATAAATAAAGTTGTATTTTCATTTTTTTGTTTTCAATTCGGGAACAGCGTGACACGGTAAAAATAGTAGATCCCAATCACTACCTTATAAGCGAGTCTACAGTACAAAACGGTCACTCCTATCGCAATACCGGTATGAAAAGGTTGAGCAGTCTGGTAAAACCACTCCTCTCCTTGTATTGCATAGAATCTCTATTTACAGGAGGGAACAAAATAAAAGATAGACTAGAGTGAAAGAAAAAGGCTCTTATTTAATACTAAAGCTCATCTCTACTGCTAATGCTCTTCTGTATTCAGACGGGGTGAGTGTCCACGGAACTATACTTCTAGCAAAATAATGACTGTTTTGACGTGGGGTACAAAATTGTAGAACCATTTAGACCTAAAGTACAATCGCACTAGCCATGCTTTTTCTTCCGACCACCAGCATCTAAATCTCGCATCCCAGTTTTCTTATTAAGTGAAATCTTGCTCCAGCAACTTCCTTTCTATTTGCTCTTCTTTCTTTCTCTTTGTCGAGAGCCTGAAGATCTGTTTAAAGTATGTTCACGTGCCCTCTCTGTCTTTATTGTCCTTCTTACGGCGCGTTTAAAATGAGAAAAGGAAAACGTAGAGTATCCGTTTTCACCTCAAAAGAAAGCTGGACCATTTCGAGTTATTAGGTCTGGCCAGCGCGCTATTCTCGGGGCAATTGTTGGGCATTTACGCAGGCAGTTTCGGGCTATGGCTTGTAAGGGACCCGTGTGGAAACTAATAAAGTGAAGGAAGCATAAAGTGCGTTTAAATTCGCTGGAAGAATTTCAAGTAAATTGGGCAGCCCTGAAATGTCCCCATCGGCGAGACAGAGAATTACAGAACAGAATGAGGGTGAGACCAGCGGATTTCAAACTATGCTGCAATTGATGAAGACATTGCTAAATTTTATGGTAAAACTTGATGTATCCATACACCGAAGTGAGAACAAAGGAAAGGCTAAAACAAGTGATGAAACTTCTCCACTTCAGTTCCCTCTCACTCTAACATCAGCCTTTCCCTCTCCGCCCTAAAAAAAAACCACCATCTACCAGAAAATTACTGCAGAATGATAAAATGAGTCTTTTACCACATCTGAACAAACATGACAAAATTAAAATGAAAGCAGCAGTGTTTCCCCCAAGACGTCGAATTGCTCCATAAAAGAGAACCATTCCGTCTTCGATACCTAGACTTTGAAGTGTCCATCCCTGCCTGGCCCACGCAAGAGCCCTATGAGGAATATTGTAAAATGTGTACAAGAGACGCAAGCAGTAACGAAGCAACAACAAGTTCGAATAGGGTACAGAGCTAAGCATGCCATAACTAGATCTATTAGGGAAAAAGAGTACACGGCTTGTTAGCTCTGGTCGAAGCAGCTCTTTTGTATGTGGGTCGCTTTGATACTTTACAATAGTAATCCATTCAAAGCATTTCAAGACAAACTGACCTAAACTCTTTTTCTTTTTATTTGTTTGTTTGTTAAGTCGGTTTGCATTGAACATGCCTTGGTATTCAACTCTGCCGCAGGGCTCTTTCGGTTGGACATGGCAGATTGCACACCAAAGTACAAAAATCGTACATTATAAAGGTGATATATTACCCTTGTCACGTCACAATGGGAAAGTACTCAAATATACTCCTTCGGTTAATATATTCGCACAACACTGAAAAGCGCTGTAAAAAAAAAACCCGGACGTCAATTCACTATAATATTACAAAGAACAAGGATGCATCAGAACTGGGATCCTGTGGGGCAGGTGGATTGAAGATGGTATAATCCACTTTTCATGAAAGTTTCTTTATAATCAAGCGTCATATCAGAGCACTTCGCAATTTCTAAAACGGACATAAAAATTGTGACGCTTTTCCTAGCTTTGTACAATCAATATTTTGCTGGTTTGCGAGTGTTTTTTAATGAAATTTCCCCTTTCCCCGCCAGAAGAAAATAAAAACCAAAACGCCATGCAGCCAACCCAGTTGAGAGTTTATACTGCAACAACTTTTGCACAAAAATGAAAGGTCAGATGCGAAAAGAATGCTTATAAAGCTAACGAATGAACTATATCTCTGAAAGCTATTAAAATTGTATGATGTCCTAAGATCTAGCACAGACAGAATTATTATGCAGTAAATACCAAATCTTTTCCAGAAATGTCGCGCTAGCTGCAAGATTCACAAAGGCGCAAAAAAAGAAGGAAAATATAAAGAAAGAAGAAGCTAACCAAAGCAAAATATCAGCACGACATTAAATGTCTGATTGTTTTATTAACATATAGGCGCAAGAGTGTTTGATCATGACCAGGTTAAAGTTAAAAATAAAAGATAACCTTTATTTCTACACAGCTACGAGCATTTTGTGCTGCTAAGAATAGAGATATGGGATTAAAAACAATAATAATGTCAGTGTATTGATACATCACTTTGCACGCCCAACACACTCACACTTACCCAAACAAGCATACACAGACACAGACACAGATAGACAGACAGACAGACAGACAGACAGACACACACACACACACACACACACACACACACACACACACACACATACAACCGCACACATACACGAATGCACACACACACACACTTGCACGCACACACGCACATACATACCCACACAAGCATGCACACATTCACACCCTTATCTACACCTACACACATGCACGCACACCCACATCCATACATATATAAACACAAACACACATCCACACATCCACACACACACACACACCCACACCCACTCACACACAAACGCACTCACGCACGCACGCACACACAAAGATATACGGACACACACATACTTTGTAATGCACTCACTCACACACACACACACACACACACACACACACACACACACACACACACACACACATACTTGCTCATACAGAACCATTCTATAAACATGTACTTTATAAACAAAGAATATGTTAGTCAAAAAGCAAATATTCTGTAGATAAATGGGCGCCTACACACGGAGGACACCGTGGTCAAACTTTAGTAAGACCAGTATCTTCTAGAGTCAAACAGTGCTTGATATTGTTTACATGTCAGTATGTTGGTGAGTATAATTATTTTCTTCTTTAATGGAACAACAAGAAAAGGAAGACTTACCACTTCTGACGCTCGTAAACTATCAGTCCAATGTAGTCTGTGAAAAAAAAAAAAAGGCGATAGCCAAATTAATAATTGGTTTCAATGTCCATGTATTTTCTCCAAAACCTTACTGCGCTGAAATAATCAGCCTAACATTATTTTATAACATTTCAAAATATCACACAATCTAGAATATATCCTTGAATGAAATTTACCTCATCAGGACCATCAGTTTGGACCGCTCTACCAAATGAATTAAAATCAACAAATACCATTGAAAGCTTCAAAAGAAAACTCAAAACCTATTTATTTCAAAAATATTGCTGTAATTCCTAGCCATAAGTTCCAGCTCTGCCTCTGTTGAATGATAATGTGAGCTTGAGTTAGTACAAATGATTGTGTATCTGAATTTTTTGGAGAGAATGTGAAAGATAGAAAGTGAGATCTTCAACTTTGTCAAGCGCCTAGAGCTCATTTATGGGGAGTGGGCGCTATATAAATATTCTTTATTATTATTATTATTATTATAAATCAGGGACCTGATAAAACATGTGTTACCTAATGAGGAGAGATAGGTGTCCAAATGCTATCCCATAAAACTTTATAAGAAACCGGAAACAACGAGATCAAATACAGGTTTTTTTTTTATTTCAGGACTGGATATTGAAGACCTCCGATACCATCCTGCCATTTCCTTGCAAGACCACCACCAAGACTTCCCTAAAGATGTCCACTTCACAAGACTGCTCGAGATACGAACTATTCTGAACTATCCCTGACTCCTATCTTGAAGGCAATAATGAGGACCAGTTGTATTATCGCCATCATCATCATCATCATCATCATCATCATCATCATCATTATCATAAAAATAATAATAATGCGGTTTATAAGTCTCGTATTCAGGCTAATGCCCGCTCACGCCACTTCACATTATTACTACCCAGCAAGCCTGTTCACTCTAAGACTTTCTTCTCTCGCGCTAATCACTAGCATGCTGAGAATATCTTCCACTGCCTTTAGCCAGGTACCCACTTCACAGACGGGTGGACTGAGGAAACTGTGAATGAAATGCGTTCTCAAGGCACTCAAAAACAAGATCATCGTCGGCAATCGAACCCACAACCTTTAGATCTTGAGTCCAACGCCGTAACCATTTAGCAACGCTGCTTCACGATGTATACCTGACTACTCAGTTTCTGATTATACTGATTCAACGGCATGGCATAGATCTGGATGGCTAGAAAGACGAAGGCTAGCTATAACTCTTGACAACCATTTTTTTTTCTGACGTGGCAAACTTTTGATGCCATCTTTTCGCTAGACTGATTTTAATCTCGACGCCCTGGTGCAATACTCCCGTAACTAACATCTAGTCTAGTTTAGAACAAGCTTTTCAGCGTTTCGTAATATTTCTTCTCTCCTACATCATTCGAGACAGCTACGGGTTAATAATAGCATCGGTACAATATTCCAGTGAAAACTGAAAACAGCACACGCTGAAACCCGGAAGAAAGAATTCAAATCAGCCAGTGAATGACGTCAACTATACAAATCGCATAAGTCAATCGGATTTCTTTTAAAAATTCTATTGTTTTTCTGTGATTCCAATACGGAAGTATTTTTCGAATAATCCTCGGCAGTGAGATATACCGGCTATTAAAAGTTAATGCTTCAGAGGTATCAGCCAATCATATTTCTAGATATATTTTATGAGTTTGAGTTTGATTCTATCACGGAAGTTGTGGTAATTTATTTAATACTGTGTTGATGATAATAATATTTTTCAATAGAAGAGGAAACGTAATCCTAGGAACGGTAATCCTCCTCCAAAGAAAGACCAGTGGAATAGAAGATCTCTTGATCATGAATTTGAATCTTTATTTCCAGACAGCAACAGATACAGTAATGAGAGAAGCAAACGGAACAGCAATGCAAAATTATGTAGGAGGGAGAAATAAAATATTAATAATAATAAAGAAATAATTAAAAAAGAGAAAGAATGAAAAAAAAATGACCTGTGAAAATACAATACTGATCTCTGCTTTCAGTGAATTAAGATCCCTCTTGTCAACTCTTTTTGTGATCTTTATGCTGGCAGCAGCTGTGAATGGAGTGCTTGATTTCGCCTTATCTTAATGCTTTCCCTATCATTTTCTTTGCTAAATCACTGACAAAAGCTCACTCACGGCGAAATCCAATTCGTCCGTTGTGTAGTGGAGTGAGTTAGTGACTCTAGATCTGACGCCACTATGACGTATTTTGAAGCAATATTGTATAATATGTGTGTATTATCATGAATGATAACATAATTATGTATAACATATCTTGACAATAAAAAACATTTCCCATCAGAGTAAATAAAGGATGATTTTATCTTTGTTATTCCCTCCCCCTCCTTCCAAAAAAAAAAAATGACGCCAGTATGATCAATTTCTATTATGTGTATCGTGGTATATGTGTCTATTATCATAAATGAAATGAATAAACTGTATGGCATCACAAAACATACTATTCCCTTTAGCCTAAATAAAAGTTGATTAGCTTTTTCTTATCCTCCTTTAAAAAAAATTTTTTTGGCCTGCTTACTCATTTTCTCAGCTGACAAAATTAGTGGGCACAGGACTGCCATTATTTTGTATCCCTTATTTTTAATCGTATAATTTAAGAAATCGAATTTTAGGGGACCCGCTAAGAAATTCGACTTTTTTTGAGGTGTATGAGTTTGTGGGATAAATTTCACATTCAATGTATTGAACAGGGACTAGACTAGACTTTTCCACCGAGTTCGTGAGGTTTGACGTGATGATATTGCACTTTTTCTCTTAACACCAAATTACTCTGAACGTTCATGTGGCCGTTTGGTTGATATGCCGCACACAGAAACTGAAGACTGTCAAGTCTAAAGTTTGTGCGTTCGACTCTCAGGGCAGGCGGTTTTCGTTGTGTGTCCTTGGGAAAGACACTCCATTCTCCCTTTTTCCATTCGACTCAGGTGTAACTGAGTACCTGGATTTAGAACTCGGGGGACCAGGGCGCTGCACCATAGGCGATAAGCAATGACTTTGTTCAGTATATCATTTGTAATATTATGTATTTACATGCATGATGTACACTGTTCTTTGTGCTTATATTATGAATGAGATGTATAACTGTATGGCTTTATAAACCAATTTTCTTACGGGTAAATAAAAGCCCTATTTCCGTATTTTCTCTCTTTTTCAGTCAAATTAAACACATCTTGTTAAATATTGCTACTCTTTGCAAGACGATATTGAACTATTGATGACTTGATATTATTGCTGTAACATTTCTTCCCTTCAGTAATGCATATTTACTCAGTACGCTGTATTTACCTTCTACTGTCCAACGTTACCATCATACAAACTGCATTATACCGCTGTGTTGGGTTTTGTCTCGTATTTCTCAATGAATATACAAGCAGTTACATTGTTTTGTCTGCTTGTGAATTTCCCATGCATATTTAATATCTGATTGCCCTGTTCTGTCACCTGGGTAAAAAAAAAATAAACTGAATATACTGAATTGATATCATTGCAAAACCGACGGTCACTTTAAACCCAACAGGCACGCGAAGAATATATAAAGCCAGAACTACCATCATTATTTCTAGAAACTGAGTCCCTTGTTAAAGCGGATAGACGACACCGTCTGTACCGCGTGATGACAGAGCACTTAATTGCTGCATTAGTCTTAATTTAGAATGAAAAGACTATGAAGGCCCCCGAAATAACTGATAAATGAGAAGCACACACAGTGGCATTTAAGTGGATCAAAAACCAGTGACCTTAGCAGCACAAGGTTTGCCTTTGAAGTCTCCATAGTCTTCTGGTATTTTCATCAGACGTCAGGATGAAAATAGCCTCATTTTGAATAACACTAGTGTGTTGCGTTTTGTCTCTTATTTCTCATTTAGGGTACATGCAGTTATGTTGTTTTCTCCGTTTATGTCGTTGTCATGCATCATGCTGATTGGTTGTCCCTATCGTCACGCTCTTTCTTATCTATATTTCCCTAGGTTAGTTTTTTGAGGTTTTGAGAAATTTAGAACTATCAACCTGTAACTCAAAGCAAAACAGTGAAGGAGATGTGGTTAAGTTTTGTAAAAATTGGGATATGATAACGAGTCAAACCTCTACATTTGTTTCACTAGGAAAAAGAAGAAAAATGGAAGATCATAGCCAGGGCCATTAGAGTGTTTCTAAAGTGCACAGTGAACTGCAGTGTGTAAGTTGTGTGAGCAGTGAAAGGTGAAGACGAGAGCATGACAGAGTGAGTGACTGGGGCGGCGCATGTATCATGTAATATGTGTGAGAGTGTGTGAGTCTGTGTCTGTTAATGTATGTATAATTGTATGCATCACTGTAACAAAGAAAAATTTCCCCACGGGGATAAATAAAGTATCTTATCTTATCTTATCTTATCTTATCTTATCATCAAAAAATGACTCGGGCGAATATGGAATGAGCATGAGGTAATCTTATTATTCTGTAACCTGGGTTCAAATAAATAAACTGAAATTGAAATGCTGCTCTGGGTTATTACGCAGCGTCTCTACTCGTTTTACGTCACTATAAACAAGTTTGACAAGTTTAACAAGTTTATTGAAAATGAACCCAGACAAACGTCATCGCCGTCGATATTCGGGAATCTCCGGTAAAATACCATGCATTCAATGAGCTAATGTTCTTGTTAGAGCACAACAAGAAATGTTCAAACGTAGGCTTTACTAGATTATATAATAACACCTTTTATATTGCCAAGTTATAGGTAATTTTCCCATCATAAAGGACGCTGAGACTATTTTCGTGTATGGAAAATAATCTTATTCTGTAATACTCTTGGGCTTACTTTCCTTCCCTTTGAAGGTTTATTCTAAGCCTGCAGATGGCCGCACTGTACATAATACATAAACAAAAACGTGTAGTAAAGCCCCAGTTGATGTGTTATTTTTGTCAAATGTCATTCAAGTACTGAACCGCATGGCAGGTTTTGGCTCTCAAGGCACCACAGACAGCATGGACTCCCCCATAGTCATTATTAGTGTGGCCGCATGGGAAAACCCTTCACAACTTTCGAAATATGAAAATTAAATTATGATAAAATATTAACTCCCAATTATTTCTAAACATTTTGCAATTTATTTGAGATCAATATCTTTATTAGTTCCTAATTTATGGACAAATGTGTAAACTTACCGTTGCCATATAAAAATGGAGAAAAATTGAGATGAAAGTCTTGTAACCACACCTTTGAGCGAAGTGTGCTTCAATAAAACACTAAAAAACGACATTTAAACCCCATTTTCATCAATGAAATAAAAGATAAATGAATGAACTCTCTGATTCAGCAGAAATCTCATTGTGACCCAGGAAGTCGAAATTCAGCTTTTCAAGGCCCTAGCTCAAAATTACCATTGCGAGATCCGATGGGTTTTCTTATGCGGCCACACAATTGGCTGAAATAGTAGCCACATCTAGGACTTCCAATTCATTTGGTTTTTTTTTTTTTTAGTTTTATAAAGGGTTAATTTATTTCGCTGACAGAGTAAGATATTTATTTCGTAGACGGAATAATAGATGATGGCTCTAGGGAGGTAATCAAATTAGTCTTCATATTATGAAAACAAATACATTCATGATAATTATTACTTTTGTAGGTTTGAGCTCATGACGTTGGATTTTTTTTTTAACATGGGTCACGTCTTTTGTTGTCCAAATCTTAAAGGCAATGATTACAGCTGTGATCGAGTAACTGAAAAAAAACAACAAACACTTCAAGCCGTGGGCTAAATGTGTATTGAGAGATCATATAGACCCTATGTATAGGTTGCAGGAGCCTAATTGAAAATGCCTCTTTGGGGCATTTGACAAAATATTCTCCTCAGACTACATGAATGTTCCGAAAAGGCAAGGACTAGTCTGTAAGTCTGGAGCCACCACTGTGGTAAAATTCTATACTGTTTTCAGTAGGGGTCCTTTGGAAAAAAATTTCGCAATTTCAGTTTACATGAAAAGGGGGTCCAAAATTTGGCATTCTTTTGCATACCAGCTGCTCGCAGAAACTGAATCCGCTTAGACCCTTGAAAAGAGCTGCCTGCCAAAAATCTTTATTTAACAAATTCACCGATGTATCTCACAACTTTTGCGGTGTAGTTTTATGTTCTACAATTATTTCTACACGATCTGTCCAAAGGAGTGATTTTTTACTCTGCTATTATCGACTCGGATAGTCGACACATTTTTAGCCAATTAGGCTCCTGCAACCTACGGGATTTTGTTTTTAAACATTAGACACAGAGGCGTAGCAGCGGTTCATTTTTTAGTTTTTTAGTGTTCCTTCTTCATAGCGCGTTTGACCGCAAAGGTGTCTCGAAGACACAGAAGACCTATCCAAGCAAATTAATGTAGGAATTGGTACGGATAGTGTAAACATTCATTCGGGTGGAGGGGGCAGGGATGGGTGCGTGGTTGGGTTTTTGGGGTGGTTGTGTGTGTGTGTGTGTGTGTGTGTGTGTGTGTGTGTGTGTTGTGTGTGTGTGTGTGTGTGTGTGTGTGTGTGTGTGTGTGTGTGTGTATTTGACTACTTCATTGACCTATGTTTCCATGAAAAAATGTTAAAATATATATCTCTTAACAAAGAACTAAACGACAAGGGATATAACTGTAAAATAGTTGTGTTGATTGTCGGGTCTTTGGGGACAGTACATAAGAAGACAGCATCAGGGCTGAAAATGCTTGGTTTCTCGAATAGAGAAGTAAGAAATATGTGTAATTATATTAGTATTAGTGCTATTATTGGATCATTTAGAGTGTGGAAGAGGAGATTGTTTGTTAAGTAATAGCTATATCTATCTAATTGCTTACTTGATTACATATCATTGGATTGTTCATGGTATTGTAAGAAGTCAAGTATCAATAAAGTTCTTGAGATGTGTGTGTGTGTGTGTGTGTGTGTGTGTGTGTGTGTGTGTGTGTGTGT
>JAWQUT010000340.1:215258-228254 GCA_033807755.1 Ellobium chinense
GGAGAGAGAGGGGGAGGGAGGGAGGGAGAAAGAGAAAGAAAGAGAGAGAGAGAGAGAGAGGGAGGGTAGGGTATTGTTAAGAACATTGTTATTGTTTGCTCATTTACAACAAGACAAGTTGTTGTCTGAGCTGAAAAAGTATATTGTGATTGTTATTTTTGCCCTATAGACATAACGCTTCAAGTAAAGCAGCGATATGAATGTGTGGATTTCAATGCTCCGAACCAAAAGCGCCTAATGGTCATTGAATCGTAACAGATCTACGCGGTATCCCATGAAGGGCAAAGTAAATATCGTTATAATAAATCCATGCTTATTCCTAAGCTGAAAAAAAAAAAAAGGTTTGCTACCTTAGACTGCTTACATAAAAAGTTCCACAAAATTATATTTAAGTGTGAAAGGTTTTTCAGGAACTCGCGGAAATGCAATTTAAATCTAATTATTATATTATAACAGAAATTTGTTTTATTTGTCTAACACGGAACTTAAATTAATCACAGTGACAGTAAAAGCAGCTGGTGACAACATATAATAACAATATCATTTCGAGAAATATTATGTAACATATACCAGAGAAGCATTAGCTTTAATGCAACGGAAAATTGTATTGATAGCATTTTGCGCTAAGCCTATGTGGTGTATACAGAATGATAACAGAAATCCTTGAAACGTATTCACAACTCAGCCTAAGTTGTAACATACCTGTGGTTCTATCCTCTGAATTTCCAAGATTAAACTAAACTACATCGATGAAATCCCAGATTCTCATGAACACAACAAACTCAAGAGTCAACTTGGTCACGGAGCAAAAAAGTTAGAATCAGTGGCTTTTGAACAAAACAAAAACACTTATCGAATTGGCGCGCACTTGGGCGCAAGCAACGCGCACTGCACGTGAGGGCCATCACAAAGTTGGGCACCCGCACGGCCCACCTTCGCGTGAGCAAAGAGTTGGGCGCGCACGCTGTCAGTGCTACTGTTGCTCATCACGATAAATCATTGTCTGAAGGACTCTGCGCTGCTTGGGTGGACGGATACCATCGTATGAGTTTTGTTTCAAGCGAAAGTGGCCGGGTCCTATATTAGCCCACCATCATCATCATGCTGTATGGTCACTATGGAGCAAGAATGGACTGCCCCACAATTGCTGTGTCTTGAGAAATTGAGGGATGAAGTTTATGCTGCCCTCTCTGAGTTATAAAGACGTGTAAAAGAGAAAAGTTGGTGTAAAAAGTCGCCAAAGGCGAAAATATAGCACTTTAACCGATATTTATAGCAAGATTGAGTCAATATCGATTTACATAACCCTTTACCGGCAAAATTGCAGAAATATGGGATGGTCCACTCTTATTGTACGTCGACCATATTGGTTACACACGGGCATCAAATTTGAAATCATCTGAATTGGACTTATTAGTAACGGTGATCTATATATCACATCATTTTTTTTCTCCCTCTCTGGAGCCCAATGATCGTGGCTGTGGCCTGTTTTACTGTATTTGTCACTTCCCAGGCCAGTTTAAGTTAAAGTAAGGCAGCACTATTTTGAGTCAGAGATTTGACAAGTTAGGGGCTGCCAATGAGCTAACCCTCTGTTCTCTTGAGACAGCCTGAGGCCTCAGCTGGCTTTTCATGGGGATGGGTCAAACAAAGAGATACAGCAAAACACTGCCTTTATTTTTTACAATAGGCTATTAAAAGTAAGGTATGCTTTTTAAAGATCAGATGCTCATCTCTATACCTGGTAGGTGGAAATAGCCAACGAAAACTAGGACTGGAGTGGCAGCAGTCGGCAGTACATTAGTATTATTCAGCAAAAAGATCTGCGCGTGTGGAACCTGTGTTAAATCTAAGAGGCGCCTTCATTCAACATCTGTGTATCTCCTTATGAAGCTACCTACACCCACATAACCTGACACGCCACCGTTGTCGTTGATACCGAGTTGCGTGACTGTCCTACTTTATTTTGTCTACGTAGAAAGAATTGTAAAAGTATTTAATATACAGTATAACGAAAAAATATAATAAAAAAAAACAACAGTTAATCTTCGTGAAGGTTCTTGTAACCGTCAGTTGTTGCTTTGAATACACTGAAAAAAAAGTTGTTTATTTGATAAAGCGTTTGCGGGTCGAAAATCGCATCATCTGCCGTCAGTCTGTACAGTATGACAAATTTGCTTTTTGTAAGATTCAACATGGCCAACCCATTCGAAGAAAAGGTGCTGTTGCTAGTAAAAATAAAACAAACCTTATAACCTCATGTCTTGATTACTTGAGTTGGTCAGTTAGGTTGTTTCAAATGTGATAGTAAACCCTCTTTACTTAAAAAAAAAACCACCAAAAAACAATAATGAAAGGTCATTTTCTTGTTGACTTCGTGGGGTCATCTGGTCAGCTACGCTGCTTCGTGGGCGATTGCTCCTTTCGTTCATCAGTACTAATAAAATTAACGTTTACGACATTACCTCGCGCCTGTCCCTACTCCGTCGCCAGGACTGAAACTTTGGCCCTCAGGATTTCATGCACAGTTAGATTTGTAATGATCACCTTCAGGACGTCGTCGCATAAAATTCACCGAACTTGAAGGGACTGCCGAAAATCTTTATTTCAATCAGCAAGTTTTTAGGCCAAATTGGGGAAGTGCTATCGAGGGAGGTATCGGATTCACACAAGCGCGAGCAAATACTGGTACCAATGGCAATGAATGGAGACTTTCCTTCCCTATGTTTAGAATAGGCAATCAGATCAAGTTGGGTGACTTGCTATGTTGCGTCAGAAGTTGTAGCTCCATATATTCATAGTTTAGAACATAACCCGGCATGGTTTTAATACGTTGTGTTACACTGCATTAGTTAACTTCTTCTGTGCAATCACTGGTTTCATCCATCTATTAAGCAAGAAAGTACACTTCATAATCTCGTACCTTATTAAAGCTGTATTGGTCAACTTCTTCTTCACAGCCATTGGTTCCTGTCACTCTGCTCATCATTTCTTACCTTGTCATGCCTAGTCATCTACTTCTTTAGCTCCCATCCTTTTATTACAAACGCATTTTATTCTCATGAATTGTTCAGTCGTCAGTGGCGAAAATCTATAATTAAGTAATCATAGAAAGAACAATGACCCCTCGATACTGAGGCTGCCGCTGGTCCATAATATTTAGCTCAATGTTAGGGTCAGACTTATTATCTCTTCCTCCTATTCAGAACCAGATTTTCCTCATAATCAAATACTATTCATAATTAAGAGGGATATGGAATGACCTAGACACGCCTGCGGCAAAAAAAATGAGGTGACCCAGGCTAGAACTGAGAGAATACGAAGATTTCTTTGTGGGGGTCAACGGAGCACGGAGCAATCAGACTTAACTTCGTTTTGATTGTGAGTAATGCGGGCTTTACTTATTGCGGTTAACATAATCTTGAATGGCTAAGAAAGTAATAGTGAAACAGGTCACTAAACAATCTCAGAGGAGTTCTGGGGCAAAACTTTGTGAGATTTATATTTCCACAGGTCTTATAAATTCGACAAAACAACTCACGATCAATAACAGACATTGTAAAAACGATGCACCTAATAAAGGAAATACCCACTTTGTCATTTCTCTTCAGCTATGATTACCCTGGCAAAATCAGCTCATATTTCTATTGGTCAAAAGCTACTCTGCAAGTGGCGACTTCTATCACCCGTGACCAAAACTAAAAGTTTGCAACCGTTTTTATGTGACACATTCCGAGTAGGCCATCATAACCTGCTAAAATTTCTTCACTAATTGATGCCATTATTTGCCACAGAAGTATTATCTAATTTGTGGAATACTCCTTTTTACGTCAACGAGGACAATATCCGGTTGAGGATGTTACAGAGATACGGGGTCTCAGGATATAGTAATATTATACCAAATGATTTCATTCACGAGACACTAATGAAGTTTCAGCGACGACCCAATCAGTCATATTGTCCAGTCCTTAAGTCTCCGAGTTCAGTACTAAGCACTTATACCAGAGATACTAACCACTGGTCAACACACTTGAATACGAGTAGAACGAAAACCTTTTATACGAAACTAGAGCTGTTCCGAAATATTTGGAACGCCCTAAAGAAACACTTGGATTACATCAATATCAGGGATATTTCGAGATAATTACGTTTGGTACGAAAGACTTAAGAGTAGTCCGTGAGTATTGTATAGAGTGTGTTCGAGTGTGGTCTAGTGAGACCCTCGGCAAGCCTGATCGAATATGCTTTTCTGGGGTTCAAAGAAGGAGAGGCTCTTTCTTTTGGAATGATAAACAGTCGATATGTCTCGCTGTATGAGACAAAACTAATTAATCACATCAAGAAGAAGTAGTTCATCTCATTTTAAGAGGTAGTTTTTGGATTTTTACTCTTTCAAGTATCTTAAGCCACTACCATATCAGATTTTGTCCGAGATACAAAACCCCGCATGAGAGTTTATCCGGAAGACAGAATTTCATCGAGGAAAAATCTTATCTCAAACTTGCGCAGATTATTCGAGATTCAAGATTGGAGTCCTCAAGAGGCTTGAGACCAATAACATAAATGCAGTACACAATCTACCAAGAAAAAATCAACGAAGTCTAGCTAAGCCTACTGATCAAACGTAGATTATGCAGAAAATACAAAAAGATAAAAAAAAATAACTCATACTGTACTCCATGCTTCTCCTTCGCTATCATTTTTAGGGGGGGGGGGTGAGAGAGGTCACCAAAGGTCATCACCACCACCACCACCACCACCACTAAACCAATATTTCTTTATTCCATTCATTTAACTTCAAGCTGAGTAAAGGTCACAACGCCTTGAATCGAGACTGTTTTTCTCTAATCTATGCAAATAACTCAGCAGTCGCTCCATCAGTCGCTGCTTGGAGCACCTACAGAGAAAACAAAAGGCTTTGATAAAGAGCTCTGTCAGTGCACGCAGACACGGTGAAGGGCCTCAGGAGACAAACATACCAAAATGCAAATGGAGATTTTATTCCAAAACGTTTCTCTCACCATCGGAGATTGTCTGGAGGACGCCATGGTGAAGGATTGTCTCCCCTTTTCCGGAAATACTACAGGTCAAGCCGGCCTTGCTGGTATCGGTACTATTTATTGCGTCGTGTGATGACGAAGGTGGAGTGTAAGTTTATGTCTGCTAATGCCCCAATAGAGAGAAAAATTGTTAATTGTTTCTCACATTACTCGATAACCATCCATCTAAAGTAATGCTGCACTCCCTTTAAGAATTACATCTTTATAGCCTTTCTACTTCAGCCTATCTCCCAAGCTTCAGCAACACACTGAATTCTATTTCTATGCTTTCAGTCACGTTTCTGTTGTATATTTTTTCATCACTAGCCTCAGTTTCTCGATTAATGTTTGTAACGCGCATTGCCCTGACCAGTCCGACCAATCGACCTATCCCTTACCCACTTTCCCAGGGTCGCTACTGTAACTGACTTGCTCCCCGCTCCCAGAAAATTTTGAATTTTGGTGGAGCCTTTCTGTCCTTTGGTGCACCTACGTTCTGTCGTATCAAATCACGTCCTGGTCATATTATGTTTCATTCACACCTTTACACTGAGATAGGGTGCCCGCTCTATTATGAGAAGAAATGTGGAGGAAAAACATATTAGCAACGCCACTTTGTCGGCATTTTGTCAGAAAATCAGTAGGAGGAAAACAGAAAGAAATAGTTACGAAAACATCACATTTACCAAGGCAGCCAAATATGCAACAATTAATGAGACGGCTACCTGTTGGTAAACAACATAAGAATAAACACCAAAACACCGAACTTCTATCTCTGAGACTCCCTAATATTCACCCCCTCCGTCCTCGTTGTTTTCGCTCAAAACAGAAAATGTATTGCGATAACTTGCGTATATAATGGAAGCTACATCCATAACAGTTCCCATTCTAGAAACAATCTCTTGCGTTGCCCATCCCCTTATTGGGACCATAAAGAAACAGATGTATCACTGTAAACAGAGGCTGTCTCTTCTCGAGAGCGGAAAGACTTGTCCCCACCGCCTACCAATATCGCAGTGTTTTACGGTGTTGACACATCGTCCGTCAAGCTGGCCGAAGAAGAGTAACTTCATTACTTTGGTCCTTATTTTCTGGTGACAAATTTCCTGGGTTCCAAGCTCGTCGTCCAGTGAAACCGCACTATTTCCAGACACACATTTCACAGTGAAAGAGTGATATCTTTACATCACAATAAAGAATTGGTGAATTACTTTCATCGTGAAATGGTCTCGAGGATAATAGGGTCTTGCATCAACGCAACTTTCGGTTCTTGCCATTTCTTAATGGTGACTTATGCTGGCGCTGTCTGAGGTAAGGCACAAGGGACGGTATTTGCAAGAGAGCTGTATCAAGAAGTCTGAAAACAAAACGTTAGCATCACTTAAACAGATTAAGTTAACTGATGAGTTCAAACTTCGGCTACAGAAACACAGTCTCGTTCCCTTCCTTCCTCCTTTTCTTCCTCCTTATCTTTCTTTTTTTCACTTCATTTCCATCTTGTTCTCCTTCTTTCTTTTCTATTTTACCTTCCTTCTTTTCCCCCTTTTCCTCTGTTTTTTTTTATTTTACTTCCTCCCCTGATGCACACAAGCTGTCGTTAATTAAAGGAAAACAACAACGCTCTTGCATTATTCTGCATTAAGTAAACAACGCAATTCGAGTCCAGCTTTGGGCGCGTCAAAGCAGGGCAAAGCAGATGTCATCAAACTCACAAAAAGTAGAGAGAAGAAGAGAAAGTCCTGGATAGCAACTCGGCAGTGGAACACTTTGTCATGAATAAAAACCAAAATACATGTGACAAGAGGAGTGAACGATCCAGCAGACTTGCTGGAAGAACCAAAACTGTCCTCAGTCAGATGTCAACCGGCATAATCAGCAAGTGCTCTTAAAGGTGCGTTCTCTCATGGAAATTGAAGCCTATATGGTCTTTTTTTTTTAGAGTGGATGATGATGTTGACGGCAACAAGTAAACAAATAAGAACACCACTGACATTAATATGATAGTCCTGTATTAATATTTCACTCATAATTTTCTATTACAATGGCCCTTGGAGAGTGCTGATAAAGGTCAGCACCAATCATTTAACTGAAGTGGCTGCAGATGTTTATTTTTGGCTAAAAAAAACCGCGGATTATAATTGACTTCAGAGCGTACGAAGGTCTTTCCATCCCATGAGTACCTCTAGAGCAATCCGCCCCTGCTCCAAATTTGTTTGAATAAAATCTACGCCACTGCCTCACAACCACTCTGAGGACACCTGTACTAAATGCCTAGCACATGGAAAACGGAAGCCGATCAATGTTTTGATAAACCGACATCCGTTTGAGCTGAAAACAAGAGATAAGACTCCAAACATTCGGAAACGTATGAGCGAGGACAGGAAAACGCACTACTTCTGATAGTGAGTAGAGATACCATCGTTGTCGAGGCAGCGGGTGAGTAAAAGTGCATGAGGTCACCATGGTCGTGCAGGACAGAACATCCACTGAAACCAATTCGTTAGGGTAGAAGGTCCTCGATACGTCCTAAAATCTTTTCTTGATTTGGCACTGGTGCTTGTTGTGGCAAAATTGGATCGACGTGTCCTCAGCGTCCAACATGCCACAGCACTTGGAAGCCAGATTGCTGGACTGATGCCATTTATTTCACGGAAAAAAAAATCATACTTGGCTGTACAAAAATTCAAGCTTTACCTCTGTAATCTAACGTTTCGCGCATAGTTTTGTCCTTTGTAAATCTACGTTTTGTTCTTTTGTTTACGTTTCTTATTATCTACGTCCACCCCACCCCCTCACCCCCCTCCCCTTTTTTTTTTTTTTTTTTTTTTTNCCCTTTTTTTTTTTTTTACTAAGTTCCCTCTGTCTACAGGAAAGTTGAAAGTCCCTAAATTTTGCACTTACAAAAAATTACATCACTACAGTCTACTCTCTGTTCTTTTATACATCTCTTTAATCTAAACACTGTTCTTTTGTGAATGTCTATTATCTACTCTACGGTGTCTTGTAAGTCCCAAGTGCCCACAGTTTGCTCTGTTGTAAGTCCTTAATGTCTGTGTTTTGATTTTTTTGTTTTGTAAGTTCCATTGCTTACATTACCCCATTATTAATCCCCTGATGTTTACGCATTGCACTTTTGTTTCTTCCTAATGTCTTCGCTTTGCTCATTTGTTAGTCCTATTGTCTCAGCTTTGCTCTAATATTTCTACGAAAGGTACTCTTTTGGGGGGCAAATCATTGTGGTTTTTCTCTCTTCTTTTTTCTAAAGTTCCGGTTTTTCGTGTCAGTGACTAAATATAAGTGACAGTTGTGCATAAACTATATGTTTGCATTTCATTCATTCTTTTGTATTGGTGTGACATTATATTATACGTGGTTGGCTTTCGCCTTAATAAATAAACTTGAAACATATTGCTGTTTCTCGTACCTCTGGGGATGCTGCGCTTTACCGTGTCAAGCGAGGGCCTCTGTCACAACATGATGTGCTGCATCAGTCTATTTATTATATTGGGTGACTGTTGCATTTAAGACATTTCATCAATATTAACACTCTTTCCACCTGGTCAAGTTTGGGTCAGAAACCGAGCTAGAAGACATTGTTCTGTGGCTAAGTGTTGGTGAAAGTAGGGGCTCTGAATTTTACAATTGAACTATATAAAGAATTTAGTCTACATCAAATTCTTGAAATACATCTACTTTGAAGGAAAAAAAAACTATAAATGAAACTAGCGCTCAAAAAAACCTGTTTTTTGATGTCCTTATCCGACAGTTTTATTAGACCAGTCCAATGGATATTGAAAAATATATTCGTTACAAACAAATTAGAACGTCCCAATAAATGAGTTCATGTGCAGTGTTTGCTATTAAATGACTCGGATAGTGTGTGTGTGTGTGTGTGTGTGTGTGTGTTTGTGTGTGTGTGTGTGTGTCTGTGTGTGTGTTTATATACAATAATAATAAAAAGAAACATAAATATACACCATATCTGGAGTGACACTGCAAGATACGATCGCCTAACATTGATTTTCCATCAAAATGAACTGTAACAACTCACCGATCTCTATGAATGCAGAGTGATTCGCGCGTATATGACCAAAAAAACAAAGAAAAGATAATGAATGCCTGCGGACAGAAGTCTTGCCGCCATCGACTGCTATGACAGTGTATGGTTACCTTCTTGTCCCATTCACTACTGTTTCATTCTTAATGAGGCGGGTGCACTATGTGAACTGCCAAGGACGCGGTGGGATGTTTATAATTGAGAATGTGCGCATTAACAATGGGATCTCTTACCATCGGTAGAATTACATTGACTCTGCGTGCTGAAGGCCACTACGAGTGCATTCAGCACAGATCCCATCGTAAATGCGCAAGCTCTGAAGTAACACTCTGAGTGAATCAGAATAGATATAGAGAACGACAGTGGCTGCTGCAAGTTGATCAGTTCAAGAGCGTCGCTATCTGCGAATGCTTTATGTGTCATACTATTCATACCATTCTAGATCTATGCGTTCTCAGACAAAAGAAAATGTCGCTCGCGGTCATAAAGCACACACACTAACACCCGGTATGCGCAATGCTGGCAACGACTTCTGAATCTTTCGCTCATACAGTTTACTGCTACCAGATATAGACCAGTCTAGTCTGCATGTTTTTTTGTTTTTTTTTTAAGTCATATAAAAAAATAAAAAATAACAACACCACCAAATGTTGATGCCTCTGTGAATACGGAGGGCACGCACAAATGTACATGGTGATACAATACTGCCTTTGAGTAAATAACATCTGAATGATGCGGTTTTGTGTATATTATAATGGCTTGCGTTTCATAAAAGTAATATTTCAATTCCAAGCGAACCACCCAGTGGTTCCAAATAACAAGTGTGAATCAGGTGAATGCCCTTTAATACAATATAGAGTTTACTGATTGCTGTCATCCCAAATGCACTTAGATAGAGACAAATAAATAATAAATCCTATGGTTCAGATAAATTACTTTGGAATAAACGAGCACGAAGGACGTGGCTACAATGGACGTGCACGAATGCAAAAACTTGATCGAATGGAAACGGTGACTCAAGATCTAAAGATAATGTGTTCGATTCCCCACCATGCACGGTCATGTTGCATGTGCCTTGGAAAAGCAATTCATTCACCTTTTCGTCAGTCCATCCATCTGTAATATAGGTACCTGGCTATAGGCAGTGAAGGACAATGCCAGAATGCTGGTGATTAGCATCTTTAAATGGCACCAGCACTGTATGCACTCAGAGAGTTGAGAAAATCCTGGCGTGATTGGGCCATTTGGGCTAATAAAAGTGTGAAGTTGCTTGAGCGGGCATTAGCCTGGATACTAGACTTATAAACCGCATTATTGTTATTATTGTTAGTGATAGTCGTATGTGTTTCCGGCATAATGATACTAATGACTGCCATCTCAGTTACAACTATACGTGGGCCAGCGCAAATGTAAGTTACCCATTAACCTAGCAAAGAGAAAAAGGGGATACCTTATTAGATACAGCACTTTAAGTTTACGAACTGTATGAACATCAGTAAGCTACAAAATCAGAGAGCTTTTCGTTTAAGTTCGTATCTCTTGCAGATAGTTATGACACATGGAGGGTTGCGCAAATGGCGTTTCCAGATTTTACGATCATTCATATTTCATGTTACGCATTGTACGTGGAATTCCCGTCTGATTTAAGTTCGTAAAGTGCGATGTGACGAAAAACCTGGAAATGCCACAAATCCGCATTCCTACCTCTGCCATAGCAGTTCCTAAGAGATCCGAATTTGAAAAAAAAAAAGTTAAAGGTACCTGTGCATAGTATGTAGCCTCGGTTAAGTTATTCGATCCGGTCAGCCAAAAACAAGCAACGGAATATTTTTGTACTCTTTCAGCGCATCTACAAAAAACGTAGATCTAACAAACAATTAAAAGCCTGAAACCGCTACAAAATTTCATCCAGATGTGTAAAGCAGTTTTGGATCCACTTAAGTTCCATGTTTTCCCCGCATTTTACTGTGCAAAAAGTTTCCTATGCAGCATGTTTCCAGTGCATGTTCCGCACTGTGCGACTAAAATGTGTTTTATGCGCCTGTCAAGGAATGCTGAGCAGATAATATTATCTCCAGGGCTTCGTCATTCGAAAATAAATAAATTCAAGAAAAAAACAAAACAACGTCTTAGCTCCGCTGAAATGCTGGGTGATTTAATCCGTGAAGAGTTACAAACGAGTCCACAAGTTTAACAAGTTTAACAACTTTAACAAGTTTATTGAACAGCTTATGGTACATTTACAGTACAAAAAAGCATTAAAGCGTCACTCAACAAAATTGTGTAAGAAGTTGCAGTTGGGCGGAAAGTGGATTATGTATTGCTGATTCATTGTAAAAATTATGTTCTCTAAAACATAATGGGGTTATCTGGATATGCAGATAACAGGATTGCAATTAAGAGGAGCGGATTAAAATGAAGGTCTTTAAGACGAAATGCTTTATCCATCAACTAAAAAGGTTTAGCCTATTCTGCCTGCTTTAGCTAGGAGAAGGAACACTTACTATAGATGTAAATTCCTCTCAATGGAACAACATTAAATTGTCCTACATAATTATCAGAATTGAATTTAGCGTATCGAATCAAACAGGCTTTGTATCAGGTATCTTTTGCCCCTCATTGTGGAATAATGCATTTTGCCATAGAGTCCCTCAGATGAAATGACCCAAAAAGTGATTTTGTTAACGCCCAGACTATCACGTGGCCACAGTCAGTGCTTCTAGGCGAACGCACAAATTTGTGAAAACTCGACTTGTTATACTGGAGAGACCTCTACAGAATATGAGGATGATCTACATCCGGAGTTCATTATTGGCAGGGCCGTAATAATCTAACCTTCATCGGAGTCCACCCCCTCTCCTCCCCCCCTCTCGTACGACGCTTCTTGGTGAAAGCTCTGGGCGATTTTTTTTTTGTATTTTTCTTTCAAATGTATGCTGTATCCCTACCATTATTTTTTTTGAATCCAGAGAATGCCATAGTCGATATAATACAATGTTAATCTACCCACCTATTCCGTTATGATGGTTACTTCGGCCCCACGACAGAAAGAGTGTTAAATTAATGACTTTATGATACTGGACTTTTTTTTTTTTTACCTTAAACCTCTATTGGCAGAAAAAAAAGAGCACTTTTCAAAAGACGCCCACAGAATAAAAAGCTGCGTTATTTGATAGTTATGATAGTGACAAGCAGTACAGCGTGTAATTCCATTATACGTTACTTCACTTGTCTTGCATAATGCCAGAGCCTCCTCCTCTGTATTAAATCTTTATGAATAATGAGAATAATATCGTCTTGGCTGCCACTTCTCAAAACGCCAAAGACTGTATTTTCTAAATTGTTAACGGTTTGTTTTATAGTGCCGAGTACTGACGTTTCTCAGTATCACTATTTTCGATATTACGGAATTTCGATTTAGGTATCAAAACTCTAGCTCTAGAGTTGCGGTGCCATGTCTATGCATTTGATTCAAGCGGTAATAGACTGCCTCTCCTTCCCGCGGTGTCTAAAGGTGTCGCGAGGGATGAAAATACCTTCCAGATATCGAGTATAAGAATTGAAATATAATCGATACTTTTGATACTGAGAACCTACAGTATCGCGATACTTAAAAATTCGAGCATCCACTACTATTTTTGTGCAATGACGTAATTTTATAGTGGTGAAAAAGATCCTTTTTTTCTGATGAGTTGCATCACTGTAGTGGTCAAGGCCGAAGCTTCTGTTAACACCGTCGACTGAGTCTTAAAAACGTCGTTAGCCTAGATTCGAGTGACATCCTACAGAAGACGGGCGGAGACATTTATAACAAAAAGTAGGCTAGTCCCAGTTTAGACGTCACTTCTCGGCGCCATTACTGTTCTATTTCCAGAGTGAAATCGGAGCTGCTTTGCTCTT
>JAWQUT010000340.1:230434-256711 GCA_033807755.1 Ellobium chinense
CAGTCTAATGTTCCTGCATGGCAGTGCCGGTTTAATTTAACGCTAGTCTTTTCCGGCCCGCGGGTGTCGTCCCAGGCCGAAATGCGATGCCCAGTCCAGTCTTGCCCAGCGGTCACTCTTAAGACAGAAAACGTAAAAGGATGGAGAGGAGGAGGGAAAGGAGGTTCAGGAACGAAAGAAAGAAAGAATGACAACAGGAGGATTAGGAAAAGTCTCATAATGTATCGGCTAGCAGTTAGTATTATGGTTTCAAGCTTCTTAGAACGAAAACGAATTTTTATGTACTTGCAACGTGCAAAGAGTAAATGCAAGGAAATTTAGACTTCAGCAAAATATAAATAGGTCAGAGAGCCGTGGTCAGCGAAAGAGAAGAACACATGAAATAATATGTTTGGACAATTTTAAAAGGACTGAAAATCATATAGTCATTTTAATTCCATGCAACAGTTAACTTTGCTTGATGGAGAGACACACAAATTGGATGGATGCACCAACGAACAGACTGACTGATGGATGGATGGATGGATGGATGGATGGATGGATGGATGGATGGATGGATGGATTGAGTGTAAAAGGTACTGAATAAAATACTAGGTCCTGAAACAGTTATAGGCCCTCAGCCTGTTTTGCTCATTTTAAGTTGAGAATGATAGGGGCCCTAATAAAATATTCACGAGAGGAACTCACACAATTCTAGCTAGAACCAGGACAGGAGGACCTTGTTCCAGGGTGGTAGATTCAGACGAGACTTGGGAAGAAAAGTTCAGAAGACATGGGGAGAAAAGTCTTAAAGTGCCAATGAGAAAGAAGGGATCCAAATGAAGGCAATTAACAAGAAAGCAAGAAAAAAAAATATCACAGAAAAAAAGTAAAGATAAAATGATTTGAAGAGAAAAGAAGAACTTAATCTAGATCTAGATCATAATAATTTGACAATCATATCTTCACATATTATATTCATTCTATCTGCACAAGAAGAAAGCACTCACACCCATACACCAACGCAAGAGACAGGAGTACAGTTTCCGAAGAACAGAAAAGAAACAAGACGACAGAGAGGATTGCAGGGAAGGGACGGGATGCTTGGGCACCGCTCCTCCTGAACCTGTCACTCGAAGCTGGGTAAAGCTAATTTAATCAGCTAATCACAGCGAGCGATGCAAAGTCAAGCACGGAATTTCGGAGAGGGTTTTCTGCAAGGCCGCTTTTTGAGTGGTCAATAGCGGTCAATGGAACAGGGAGATCAGCTGGGGAGTTACGGGCGTTGACGAGCGGCCTTCTCTTATCTTTTTGCAGCTTTGCTGTCATCCTCTTTGTAATTTGACGGAGAGTGTCGCCCTGTATCTTTCTTCCTGCATCTCTTTCACTCTCTCCATCCGACATTTACGCGATGCCCCAGTTTTTTTTTATCACTTCTTTCTTTCGGTGTCTGTCTCTTCAGTTACGTCATTTTCACTTTCTTCGTCAACTGCAACTAGAAAAGTGCCTCAAATAAGACATTAATCAAAATACCTAAAGCCCAAATTTTTAGGTTTACTAGTACCTTGCCAGGGAACAAACATTTATGTCAACAAGATACAAAATGATAATATGATACACGTAACGCAAAGGCGAATACATATGACAGAGTTATACGAAAAGCAGAGACCGAAAATGCAAATAAACGACAACAAAAACAGGATTTGAACCCACACAAACAGGACGATGGAGTGGGACAGCAAGGTTGATAGGGCAAAGAGGGAAGTGTGAGGAAATGGTAAACGAGACTAAAAAGAAGGATGGGAAGGTTGGATGAAGAGAACAAGTGAACAAGAAATGGAAGCTTAAGTGCAGGAGAAGAAGGAGAAAGGACACAACAAAGAGAGGCAAGGGCAAGATCACGGACATGGGGGCAAATCCTGGAAACTGGGTTCGTCAAACACTGAAGCCTCCACTGGCCTGGTGGGCACCAAGGTTCCAAATCATGTCGCCTGTATCATCACTATCGCCGCCACCATCATCGCCACCACCATCATCATCACCAGAACCAGGATTAATTACAATGTCTACCACATCACATGTGCGAAATTTGCGTGACACGAAAGAAAAAGAAAAGCTCTGATGGGAAGATTGTCCCTGTTGATGATTGACCCTCGTAGTCCACAAGTTAGACCAGATACACTCTTTGTTATAAGTTTAGACTGGTGCAAATGAAATAATATTCATATTCATGTGCGAGTTCAATAATTTAAGCCGCTTACTTCCTTTAAGTAAGGTTGCAGGAGCCTAATTAGGTCAAAATCCAAAATTATCAGAGAAAATAATAGCAGAGTATAAACTCTGTCTTTTAGACAGATCGTTTAGAAATACTCGTTTAATCTGAAACCACACCGCCAAAGTAGTGGATGCAGCAGTGAACTTGTGTAAATAGTATTATTTTGCAGACAGTGTTTCCCAAAAGTCTTTACCACCTTTTTTGTGTTTCTTTGCCTTTGACTGCTCCTGACCCTCATATTTCTATCTAAATCTCTGTTTCCCCCTCCCTCTCTCCCTCCCCTCTCTCTCTCTCTCTCTCTCTCTCTCTCTCTCTTTCTCTCTCTCTCTCACATTCTCTTTCTTTGTATTACACCCTTTCTGTCTTTTCTAGTTCCGTCGCAAATTCTATTTCCAAATAAACAGGGCGGACGGAACACCATGTCAGCTGTATAGGTAGTTTTTCAGGCAGCTTGGCATACGTGTAAACCTTCATTATATTATACATCTCCATGACGACCAGTGGGTGGTTTCTTACATCAAACCAAATAGACGTCTTCCCCGCAGTGCACGAGGTTGGTCCGTTTAAGTTGGTATGTGCGTGGAACCTAAGTCCATGCAACAAGAGAACTTCTATGCGTTCGTCCCCGACACAGCAGACTTTCAATCAGTAACGTTTATCATCGACACAGAATGATTTCAATCATTAAGTTCTCGTCACAGGAAAATTTTAATCAGTAAATTCTCGACACAAAAAACAAAAATAAATCATTCAGTAGATTCTCGACACAAAAGAATTTCAAGCAGTAAATTCTCGACACAGAAGAATTTTAATCAGTAATTCCTCGACACGGAAGAGCTATAATGAGTAAGTCCTCGACAGAACAGAATTTCAATCAGTAAGTCTTCAACACAGGCGAATTTTTCAATCAGCAAATCCTCGACACAGAGACGTTGCACTCGGTAAGTCCTCGACACAGAAACATTTCAAACAGTCAGTCCTCAACACAGAAGAATTTCGATCAGTAAGTCCTCGACACAACAGACTCTCAGTCAGTAAGTCCTCAACACAGAAGAATTTGTGTCAACAAATCCTCGCCTCAAGAGAACCAATCACGGAGAAATCATTCAGCTGTAAGTCCTCGATATGAAAAATTTTCGTAGATAAGTCCTTGGCATTGAGACTTTAAATCGAAAAGCCTTGGCTGCGAGAGCAATTCAAACAATAAGTCCTTGACACGCGAGAATTTCAATCAGAAAGTCTATGACACACTGAACTGTAACCATGTGCACTATTTTCACTATGGGAGACTTTCAATTATTATTAGCTGGTGTCATTTCCCATGACATACTCTTCTTGTATGCCACAAAATTTGCTAGAATAATGAGAAATGGTGGCCATGACAATCTCTTTGCTTTTAATTGATGGACCGGGCTCGGGTGCCAGTCAGCACAATTTTCACCTTTGCAACACGTAATCAACGTAATTACATGAAATAGATAATTTTTTTCAGATGTAAAGAACGGTAATTCTCGACCCATACTGTGGGCGAATAGGCCATCTGGCCTTTATCATTCTGCAGTTTGGCATTGTAAATCTGAAAACCAGTTGTGAACATATTATTAGCTGTAGAGGCTTGCGTCTGCACATGATTATTCTCTGGGGTGTCATAAACAGCTTTCAAAGTTATGTCAAATAAACTATGACATCGCGAACGTTTTGACATTAACAAAGATAAAGAACAAAAATATCCCATACCTAAGGTACCGTCGCCAGCCGGGTTGTCGTCTTTATTGCCCTTTATGCATACTAATTTCAAAGTGCTGAATTTCACTTCTCCCCAGGAGATGCTTTTGTATGGCAGGGCGTATTACCTCAAAGCAACGTTATGTTGAATTTTATTGCATGAAATTATGAAAAAGATGTGCTATGAATGTTTAAAGTTACAAAAGGAATAGAGTGAGAAACGCCAAGCGTATCTAAACTTCTGGAGCGTCTACTAGCGGATTCAAGGGAGTTAATTTCAGGAAAATGACACCATTGTCTCTGGACTTGTAAATACTGAATTCTGACTTAACAATTATCGTAATTACATTCACGGGCTCGCAATGTCCACTCACAAGATCATGTTGGACGATTATGAAACCGCCTCATTATAAAACTTTGGACTGGCGCCCATGGCTCATCAATAATACTGTGGATTAATTATCTCCTCTGGGAACGGCGCTTTTGTGTTCTCATAACTGCGACACTTGAGAGCTTGCGCATGAGCCATGGGATCTCTTACCATCGTTAGAATTATATTAGTGGGCGGGTACTAAATGAACCTTTGGTAGCGTTCAACATGATTACGATGGTTAGAGATTCCATCGTTAATGCACAAGCTCTCATACATCTATAGTTCCAGAGAGCTCAGAGTGAAGGGCGTCAACAATACATGAATTTTACGTTTCGCTATCAAAAACAGCTTTTTCACCCATCCCAATATGTTTAAAATTAAAGAACTGTTCTGTAGTAAACAAGTGGAAAAATTAAAGAACCTAGCCAAATTTGTTGATTTGGCGCTTAAAAAATTCCAGTGATATAAACTAGACTATACTGAAATTTGTCAGTTATTATTTCTTTACAAAGTAGGAAGCTGTGTCATCAGAAACGGGTTAGTGTGAACCGCAGATGCGTGAAAGTAATGAAGACATATCAATTATTGAATCTTAATAAACATTGAATATTTGAATATGTGTGTGTGTGTGTGTGCCTGTGTGTGTGTGTGGGTGGGTGTGTGTGCGTGCGCGCGCCTGTGCGTGTGTGTGTGAGTGCGTGTGCGCAATAAGATAGATATTAATTTGATATGTATTGCTCTATAGAACTATACTGAGCTCAATTAGAAACGCATCACCCAGATTTTCATCTCTTACCAAAATTTCTTAGGTCCAAGGTTCAAAAGGTGAGTGTTTTTTCGTTCTTTGTCCAATGTTGTACTCGACTAACACAGTTCCCACCACAAAAAGTTATTTTTCACCAACCTTTTTCACTTTTGAAAAAGTTACCCTATTTTTCATTTTTGCAGACGCATCAATTTTCATGTTTGGCCACAGAACCCCAACTCTAATACCGCGTATGGCCTCCACCAGCCTGAATACAAGCTGTGATCCGCCTCCTCATGGACCTGACCACAGTCTGAATGCAGTGCTGAGGCAGATTGTTCCACTCCTGGATCAGGATGGTCTCCAGCTGCTGCATATTGGCAAAGGGCCCTCGATCCCTAACTCTCCGGCCCAGAGTGTCCCACATGTGCTCAATGGGGCTCATGTCCGGTGAAAAGGCTGGCCAGTCCATGACATTGAAATTTTGCTGTGCCAGATATTGAGTTGTGATCCTTGCCGTGTGAGGGCGGGCATTATCATGTTGCAGAACACGAAGGTCGTTGTGGGTCTGAAAAGCTGGGACCACGATAGGCCGAAGAACCTCATTAATGTACGCCTGTGCTGTAACACGGTTTTGGAACACGTATAGCTGGGTCCTGTGGTGGAAACTGATGCCTCCCCATACATTAACGCTTTCACCTCCGAAGAGGTCTCGCTCAAGGACGCAGGCATCAGCATAGCGTTCTCCAGCCCGTCTCCATACTCGAATGCGGTCATCTGCTGTTGACACGGAAAATCTGCTTTCGTCCGTAAACGGTACGCTATCCCATTGAAGTCGGGTGATTCTGAGGTGATTCCTGGCCCACTGGAGGCGTCGCAAACGGCGCTGAGGCGTCAGTGGAGGACCGACATATGGCCTACTTGAACGAAGTCCTGCACTGGCCAGCCTGTTTCTTACAGTGTTGGGGGCAACAGGCCTACGTCTCCCTCGAAGCCCCCTAGCGGTTACTGAAGCTGGCAGGAATCTGTTCCGCAAATGAGAAAGCACAATGTGCCGGTCCTCCGCAGGGGTGGTAACCCGTGGTTGTCCAGGTCTGGGCCTATCAGCGACGCTTCCAGTTTGCTGATAGCGTTGCAGAAGTCTAATAACAGTAGACTGATTGCAATTTAACCTCCTGGCTATTTGTCTGGAGGAAAACCCAGCTTGGTTGAGACCAATGCACAAATTTCGATCGGCTTCATTAAGTCGAGGCATCTTGGTTGAGAGCAAATTGAAACTGATTCGGCAAAAAAAAAAATAGGCCTTTTAATTGCAACGAGCCGAAGAATATGTGACAAAAATTTGAGTGATTTCTATTCATCAGTAAACTTTTTAGTGTCAAAAGACTTTAAAGATGCATTCGACACCGTCAATCGAAATTTGAACTCACACGTGGCCAAAATTAAGGTAGTGAGTAGTCAGAGATGTCCTCAGTCGGTGTTCCATTTATTTAAAAAATCGGATATCAATGATTGGTAAAAAGGTAAAGTCCCGGGTGATGCGTTTCTAATTGAGCTCAGTATATGTATGTTTATGTCTCACAATTGCATGTGCTGTCCCGTCGTCAGTATGTATAAATGTATAGCCCATGTACCACAAAAGTGGTCTGGATACATTTTCAATAAACTTGTTAAACTTGTTAAACTTGCTATAGCTGTCAAGACTCGTTCTCTTTCTCTTTACACTGGTGCGACCGCTGCTGGTTGAACGAGCATGACCTCCTCTTGGGCCTTCCGGAAAAAGTAAATCGTCCCCTCTTAGCTCACAGATCTATCTATATAATTATGTACAGTCGACTCCGCTTAATCGCCCACTTTTTCCGTGATCCCGAGGATGGGCGATTAAGCGGAGAAGCGATTAAGCGGAGAAGGTAATTTCGGCCATATTTTTGGTAATGGGGTTAAATTTCTTTGATGTGGTGTTTGATGTCGTGCATTAACGCCTTCTCTCGTCAGACTTAGGACAGACTCGAGTTTGACGGTATTGTAGCGCACAAAATCTTTGATCTCCGCGGTCTCTCTCATTGGCCACCTCGCAGTAGCCCAGCAGACAATAAGGAGTAGGATGGCACGGTTTGGATCGACCGATCATCCACATGACACGTTCTCTGATCTAGCCGAAATCCACCAGACATTCTGAATACGATGTTTACGATCTCCGTCTTCTGTGACGGAAGGCATGGGGGGAGGGCGGCACATTAGCATTATTGGACGGGAGACGGCGGTGATGTGTAGCGTGGGACGAAGGGGGACAGGTGGGGAGGAAATGCTTATCACACCTATTTCTGCGTGGGAGCTGTCACTCCCTGTGTGTGTGCCATCCGTCGCGCAGTTAAACCCTCTGTGTACATTTGTTTGTCAACTGTAATCCTTCAACCGCTGATCTATGAATTCACGGGCGCTGAAGAGTGGTTGATTATCCGGAGTGAGAGGCGATTATCCAGTGACTTTTATATAGAAAAAATTCGGTTCTCTGGGGGAACAAGGCGATTAAGCAGAAAAGGCATTTAAGAGGAGGGCGATTTCTTCTGTATGGGATCACTTGCACACAAACATTCTTCCACAACCCAAACCCATGTCATTTTTTTGGTATCTTTGTGCCTAAAACTTTAAGCCAATTAAAAATACACCGAGGCCATTGAAATTCTGAGAAACGCTGTTCTTTTCCATTTTTTTGATCTGAGTAAAAACGAAAGGCATTGGTTTGGCTTTACCAACACTCACCAACAAATAACAATTCCATCTTTGAGTCACATTAATAAGATTTGCGTCATACCATGGTTCACTCCATAGGAATATTATCCGTGGGTGTAGGACATGTACAGAGATAAAAATGAGAAAGATGAAAATAACATCCGAAATCGCATTTACTGACGTGTAATCAGCTCACTCTAAATTCATCTCGGATGAAATGATAGCCAATGTAAAATCATCGTTTTGATTTCTTCCTACAAATCCTCCGATGAAGTAGCTGCCATGATGGAGCCATGAATTTGATTTCCTCTCCCTATTTCTCTGACAATGACTTTGCTATGCATTCCATTTGTAATATTATGGATGGAGACCTCCGTCGGTCTAGACTGACCATGGGTGACCATAATGACCATAATATTTTGTATTTAAATNGTTTAGATTATGAATGAGAAGTGTAACAATGTATGAGATTGCAAACCAATTTTTCTACGGTTTAAATAAAAAGTCGTATTTTCAATATTTTTCTGCCAAAATATCGATCAGAGTGCATTATGACATCATACATTTGATCTCTGCTTTCTAAAACTCTGGCAAAATGACGGTCATTAGTGGAGTCATTCATCTGATTTCTCTCTTCTAATCCATTGACAAATTATCGAGCAGAGTGATATCATTCTGTTGATTTTGTCCTATCAGTCCTCTGCAGAAAACTGGTAAAGACCCTTGTTCAACTTATAGTTTAGACAGGCTGGATTATATGGTACAGTTATGGCCCCTTTCTCTGTTCAGCTGGATACGCCGAGAGGAAGTCTTTTCAAGTCATGAAAGAAATCGCCCTCGTCCTCGAGACAGAAATCAGGTTGTACCCGATTAGATTATGAGTCCAAGGGTACTGCTGGGTCCCCAAAGGGACTCGATAGTTTTATCCAGTTGAACAGACAAGATGCTAAACTGACAGCGGATGTCTATCAAACACTTCCGGGGCGATTCTAGCACGACGTGACCCAATTTGCGCGTAAGGACCACGGGAGAAGCCGGGTGTCACTGGATTTATGAATGTAATTCTGTCGGAATAAAGAATATCAGAAGTTTCCTTCGATGAATGGGAGGTGATGAGAGCTGGGTGCGGGCGCATTCGCCCCAATGCCTCCGCTCTTTCGGACTAGTGAGCATGTCTAGCACGCTGGCTTTGGAACGAGCCTTACTTGTGCGTCGTGCACAGAGGTTAATGAAGGGTATCATAGAGAACGCGAAAAAAAAACAACACACTTCCTTCCCAAGGAATCTGTACATTGAGAACCTGGACAAAAATTTGAGCCCTAAATGATTCTGCATACATCCGGCAGTAATGAGAATATTTAGCACACCAGCGGTAGCATGGGTGTGATCTAAAGTCTCTCTCTCTCTCTCTGTGTCTCTCTCTCTCTCTCTGTCTCTCGCTCTCTCCAGTATGTTCAATGTTAAATGCAATATATAGAGTGGGCGGATTGATATTTTGCCTGTTGCTTTATTCTTGTTGTCGTCGACACCAGGAAACGTATGCTTTGGAATCAACAAGTTCTTGCTTCTGCAACAAGAAAATTGATTAGATACCCGATTAGATTATGAGTCCAAGAATAGAACCTCTGAAAATTTGTCAATGCTGTAATTTGCTGACAGTGTTAGTATGACCCGATCGGTAGGACTCACAATCTCCTTGAAATGAAACGTATTCTTCTCCTCTAATCACCCTTACACTCAGATGACTGCCTCTTGAGCAAAAGCTGCTATACTCTTTACGGTATCAGCCCTGCTGAACAGTTATTCTTCAAAAGTGGTGAGAGTTGGTCGAAGGGACATTTCGGCGACGCCCATGTTTTGTGTGTGTGTGTGTGTGTGTGTGTGTGTGTGTGTGTGTGTGTGTGTGTGTGTGTGTGTGGTCTCTTATACACATCTAGATGNAGGGGGGGGCGGCTCAGGGGTTATATTGGAATTCAAAACTTACACTCCGATCAATTCCTTTTCCCCCAGTGTTCTGGGAAGTGGGAAAACTACCCATCCCCCTTTCCCTTCGAGCCCGTTCTCATTTTGGCACTCAGCGGGTGAGCATCATTAACCACTCCAGTGAGCAGCATATATTTGAGAATCATTCCATATTTGGCTCTTGTCCTATCAGCAGTTTGCACGAGACATGGCGAAACAAAAGCAAATCCCCGTCCATAAAGAACATGGGAATTCTAACATCCATCTGACAAAAGAGCTTATCTTTGCCAACACTATTTTTGAGAAAACTAAGTGAGTCTGTTTGAATAAAGCCGTTTGCTGCAGCAAACTTTGTGTTTAATTTCTGTCGACTCAGCAGAGACATTCACGGGTTAGCAGAACTATTTTGTTGGGAGATAAGTATTGACATGCAGATCACCAATGTGGACAAGAAAGTGATTTTAACGAGAAAACAAGCATAATAATACACCCTTCTGTGAGAGGACGTTAGAATTATAATCTCTGCTGGAGTGTGCCGCACCAACAGACACTGAAGATCATTGACCTTTGGCCATCCACGTGAACGGATTGCACTTGACGCATTCTACAAATGGCATACTGCGACACGAGCACCAGTGCACCAGTGTCATGGAACACAGGAATGGCAAGGCAATGCTTTTACTCTCCCCATTTACATGAGAAAAGGATTGTGTTCCACTCAGTTATGGACTTCTTTATATCCATTGGCGTTCTGGATATTATCATGTTACGGGTTGCGATTATCTGGTCGTGCCCAAATGCCACATAGCCACAATGGTTCATTTAACCAGAGGCACACTTCGCGTTTTTACTCCCTCTCAACTATAACTTTAAACAGTTATAGAAAAAAAAATAGAAGCAAAACTAATTGTTTCAGCAATTCATACAACAGAATTCACCCCCCCCTCCCAATCCCTTCCACGGAGTCTCATAAGTGCTCAGCCGAACCAAACAAAACTTCGCAACCCACATCTGGCGGAGAAGACAAAATAATCAACTCCTGGAAGGTTTTTAGTGTAATAAGCGCGACCAGCGGTTATGTTGGTTTGACGACGTTGCCGACGTCCTTTCTTAAATGGCTTGAAATTATAAATTGAAAGTGCTAATATCTATGTCTATATCTATATCTATATCTATATCTATCTATATCTATACTTATATCTATATCTATATTTATATCTATATGTATGTTTATGTCTATGTCTATGCTTATATCTATATCTATATCTACATCTATATCTATATCTATTTCTACATCTATATCTATATATAATAGCACAAGAAATGTTCATGCGTAACGAAAAACCTTCACAGCCGATCGTGTTGTTCACACCTGCCTCTCAGCTTTACAAAACCTAAAGCAGAAAACGACCTGGAGACCCTTTCGCTCAGTGCTTGATGCGAGTGTTACTGTTCTCTGCATCTGAAAAGTAAATGACCCATTAAGACGCGAAATGAAATTGACACAGATCTAGGGTTACGACATCAGTTAACGCCATGCAACCCCAACTTTGACCACGGCCGAAGCTCCGTCGAAAGAGATATCAACTGGTGAATGCACAATGTCTAGCACAGGCCAACAATGTAACAACAGTGTACGGAGTTTATTTACTTGTGTCAAAGGAAAAAAAACACCAAATAAATAAAGTAGGTATCAATATCCAGAATTGGGAAGGAAAGCATCGGTATCGATACCATTAGGCGAGGATCGATATCAGTATCGTTAGAAGACAATAACTGATTCCTAAGTATCGCCCTCTACTAATTATCGGAATGAGGTTGACTATAAGCACGGAAACAAATATCATCACGACTACACCGCACGATTCTGTTGACAAATGTCTTCAGATATCGACGAAGGCTCAAGAACGACCAGGTTCAAAATCACTAGACTACACAGTCGTAAAGGATTAGCTCAAGGTCGTTGACCTGGCTTGGCACCGCAGCGCAGTGATCAAGGGCACAGCAGCGCATTCAAAGTCTATGCGCCGGGTATAACGAGGTGGCGGAACATGATTTGTATAAACATTATCAGAAGGAGTAGAAAGAGATACATAGATTATTACTTTCGATTCGGGGTCTCAATGCGAGGCTAAGCACCTCCGGAACTGTAGTTAATCTTCCTACTGGATGTTTTTTCAATGTCTTTTATCCACAGATGGTTTGGGGCTTTGGGGAAGAGTTTTTTTTTTGGGGGGGGGAGGGGGGTTACGATGAAGAAAGCGAAATTACAGTGTGATGGGACAGTGTGCTCATAGTTTGGCTAGAATTAGTTTTTGTTCATTTGTTTGTCCTTACGAGTTTCAAGAGGATTTTTTTTTCTTTGACTATCGTGGGTATTACGTAAAGCTATTTCACTCAGGATTAGAACTAGATAGAAAAAGAGAGTGTATTTGCAAATAACAACCTAGTTAGGGTAAAAATGTCTGCTATTCACCATTTTTCCAAAAAAAAAAAAAAACAGGAAAAAAAACCCAAACTAATCAATGTATCCAAAGTCTGATATATGAAGCTATTTATAGTGTACAGAATGGCATATATTCTAATTTTCAGACAGTTTAAGCGAAGTTTGGTGGACGCCATAGGTTTTGAAAACAGCCACTTTTCGTATTCAAAGACTGAAGATGACGGTGATGCCAAAGCAACCATATGTAAGTCTTCATATATTTCAATACTTTCCTGCTAATTCAAACATGTTTAAAGGAAATCGGTTAACAAAAAGGCTAAAATGCAATTAGAAACTCACTTTTGGAACTCGATAATGACAGAGGTAGATATGTATACGTCAGAAAGGGGATGGTGACGAAGGCGTAGGGTGGAATTTAAAGACAGTGTGTGTACAGAGTGCAAGAAGGTAGAGGATAAATTTCACCTTTTAATAAATTATCCACGATTTAACAAATTATAGAATAAGATACTTGCCAGCAAATATGCTCCACAGACCAAGCATAACTAAATTTGTGAAGATGTTTCAGGAACAAGGGACTACTGGTTTGAATAAATTAGCCATATTTTCCTATAATATATTAAGGGACTAAACAGAATGTCTTTAAACTGTATCGACATTTTCTTGGTACAATTCCAGCAGAGAGGACGAGGGATGGGGTGAGAGGATGGTGCGTNACCTTTTAATAAATTGTCCACGATTTAACAATTATAGAATAAGATACTTGCCAGCAAATATGCTCCACAGACCAAGCATAACTAAATTTGTGAGGATGTTTCAGGAACAAGGGACTACTGGTTATAATAAATTAGCCATATTTTCCTATAATATATTAAGGGACTAAACAGAATGTCTTTAAACTGTATCGACATTTTCTTGGTACAATTCCAGCAGAGAGGACGAGGGATGGGGTGAGAGGATGGTGCGTTTGCAGATTTGGGTGTGAAAGAGAAGGGGTAGGAATAGGAGAAAGAGAGTTTATGTAAAGATCATGCGAAAGAGAATAATGTGATATGCAAGAATTAATGTATGGGAATGTCACTGCTTTGTTAATGGAAGGATTATGTAAGGAAGATGGTGTGGTTGAACTTGTGTAAAATGTAGATGCGAACTGCGATAGAGTACATGTTATGCATGTTTTAAATAATTATGTACTATATTTGATTGGCCTAGTGCCTAATAAAAGCTATTCATTCATTCATATAAAGATAATTCCTAGTATTTTGATGACAGCTTATTACTAACTAAAACCAGGCAATATGAATTTCACATCTAAAATGTGAGTGTGTGTGTATGTGTATATGTGTGTGTGTGTGTGTGTGTGTGTGTGTGTGTGTGTGTGTGTGTGTGTGTGTGTGTTTGTGTGTGTGTGTGTGCGTGCGTGTGTGCGCATGCGCTTTGCACTTTTTCAGTGTCATATCTAGTCCCAAGTGCATAAAATCTAGAATACACTCAGAAATCATGGTATATGTAACCCATGATGCTTTGAAAGGTTCACACATTATTATATTGTACCCTTGTTGCTAGCTATGTTTAACCCTGCATCAAAATTTCAACTCAGACTGGTCTGACTGTCTTTGTCGAGTGATTCAGTCGTTTTTAAATATCTATAAATAGCCTTCCCACGTGTCACTCTTAGCACTGTGCTTAATGGCGTTCGACAGTTTAAAATTAAATGAGTTCCAGCTGCTAGTCAAAAAGGAAGCGTTTTTGGTAGAAAATGAATCGGATTGCAGTCTAGACAGATCTATTACTTGTTCGTCCTTTCGTTATTGCAACAGAACGAAGACACTGAAAATGTACAAAAACTAAAACAACTTTAAAAAAAGCCAAGTAATCTCCTCCTTTTTTTAAAGGCGCAAAAATTTATGAAACCATGTTTGTTTTTCCCGGTTAAAACAAAACAAAACAAAACAAAATAAAACAAAATAAAGCAGACCAGAACAGAACAAAACCAAAAAAAAACCAAACAAAGCTGAGCAAAACAAAAAAAAAACGAAACAAAATTACATTCCCCTATCTCCCTTCATTAGCATTTTCAAAGGCCACAATATTTTATCTCTTTTATTATCAATGCTTCTATATCCTTTTCCTCTTCCGGTCCCAATGTATTATAACTACAATGACCTCTCAGATCATGAACATTCTATCATGAATTTCACTAGGTCACTGAAGTAAACATAACGCATTCTTGCTCTGACCGGTCGATATATCAAATCCAGTGATTCTGACATGTCACACAGGGGATCGTGATTCGCTCATTACGAGAATACAGAGGGAGGGGAGGGGGGAAATCATTTATCGCTTCTCCGGCATGTCTATCGATCAAAAGAATGAAAACAACAACTTCATTTGGCTAATTTACTTTCATTTCCTGACAGGAAATCCGAAATTGATCATTATAGAGAACATTCAGTCACGCGCGGGGGATCATCACACATCGCAGTAAAGTTATATCATAATGTGAAGAAAAAAAGCGTTTCTAGATAGAATTTTCTCAGATTTGCTGTATGAACTACAAATTGACTGCAGGTTGTCATTTTGTGGTCGTCAGGTGCCCTGTCTAAGAATTTATACAAAATTATGCTTTCCACCTCGGAATGATCTATTTTTTTTTTTTCAAATGAGCCCCTGCTTGCAAGCTGCGCACATGAAATCACTATGCTTTGTGCACTCTTCGGCTTGTCATTGCCAAGTTGGCTCTACAGGCCTCAAATTCTTTCATTTCTAGCTTTTCCTTGGGTTAAAAAAAAAAAAAATCAAATGTTTACCAACAGCTGACAAAGCAAAATATATACACTATAGCAAGAACAGTGCGAGCGAGTGTCGATGTGGAAGACGGAGAGTGAGGGGGTTTGTTTGTACCCCGCGAGTTTATCGACCAATGAAAAAAATTTTCTGAGGTTAACTTTTTTTTGGGGGGGGGAGGTGAGGAGAGGGGGTTGAAAGTTGAACGGGGATAGAGGATGAAGAGAGATGATATGTCAATTTGTTTTGCTGGTAAACGTGAAAATAGTGATCTCTTACATGCTGCAGTCAATCAATGTGAACAACTTGCAGGTATTTTTGGCCCCCAACAGCACGTCTTACGAGCCATGGAATTTGCATTTAAAAAGAAAAGAAACGAGATCCGTGTTCGATAAATCAGCATTCTTTTTAGTTGCAGTAAGATTCTTCATCGGATGATTGATGCTAATGTTCATGTTCTGGTTGACTACAGACGTAATTATACATGTCATTAAGCTTCGATGTTCGTCTTCCATTCGTCTGAAATCAGGTATTTTGTTGAATTGATAGTTTGCATTTGAAGTAACAAGGCCTAACGAAACACATTGGTAGGGCTCTGTTCTGCTAGAAGACAAAAGGTCTTTGACCGAAAATACTGTGACATTTTCGTCGAGAAATTTTGGGGAATTTCCCTAAGCAAATTGCAAACGAGTATTCTAGAGTACACGAGAACAAGAAAAGAAGAAAAAAACAAGGAAGAGAAGGATAATGAGTGTAGTTTGAGCTATATTATAGTTTGATGATGACACTACAGACAATTTCTGTGATCAATGTGTCAGTCTTTTTGCTAAGAATGACAAAGCCAAGTGTCCTCTTATTCCTTAACGACTCAGACACTTAACAGACTCGACGCAATTTGCACAAGAGTTCTCCCGCCTTGAACAGCTCTTTTATTTTTTTCTCCCAGATCCTACGTTACCTTATACATTGATTCATGTCTGTGAAAATATTTGACCATTATTATCACTGGGCGTCTGTAGCTCCCACGCCATTATTATGTCGTCATTTCCTGTTCTGAGTCCGAAGTGATTACTAGGCCTATGAAGTCACGTGTAAACCGTCTGTGGATTTTTTTTTTTTTTGTTTGTTCTGATTTTTCGTTCAGAGGGGTAACAGAACAGAAAAACAACAACAACAAAAACAACGCTGAGGTATTCCGCCATCAGTCAAGAGCACTATAAGCTGAACCAAACTGACATTAGAGAGCTTTGGATTTCAAGGTCGGGTCTCTTATGGATCTTTATGGTAGTGGCAGGCACATGCTTAGGGCAATTCATGAAAGAAACAAGAATCAGATACGAACTTCAAGTGATCTTAATCTGTCTAACTTTTGGAGCGTATATTGTATATTATTGTCCGTAAAACTATCCCATAATACCAACTTAATGGCGGACCAAAATCACAAGTTCGCTATAGTACAGCGCGTTTGAACCACACCAGCTCACCGTAGTACAGGAATGCCTTGAACATAACGATAAACCAAGATGTAAGCAGGCATGGAAGAGAAACAGGTGGAAACAAGAGGAGATAGAAGGATAATGCTGAAGAAACAACGAGACTCAATGCGCACATAATAATAATATTATTCATTTATATAGTCATTCATTCATAGCCCCCGAAATATGTGCTCCTGTGCGATTTACAGGCATGCACTCATACACAGAAGCGTATTAACAGGAATATACGCAAATAAACACTACAGAATAATTATGCCAGTGAGTAAATTATACATTTAGAAAAATATACCACGTCATTACTGCAAGCTGACCCGCACACGTAAGCACGCATGTACGTAGGCACGTAAAAACATAGATACACACCCACACCTATCCACAAACCTACACACACCCACACACACACACCTATCCACACACATACACACAAAGGCTTGCCCATCAAATTCCATTAAAATATTTTCTGAAAAGACGTGTCTTCAAAGATGTTTAAACCAAAAACATAAAAGAAGAGCCATAGAAAGCAAGGACTCTGATTAAACTTTCCACTGTTCTTACTTTACTTCACATTTGTGTCTGACAGACGCACAGACAGCAGGAAAGAAAAGGCTGCGCCGGGCAGGAAGAGAATGAAGCGAGAGAAAAGCCCCTAAAAGTGAATTGACGTACAAAACACGTCATCAGGAAAGACAAGCAAAGCCACTCAGACCGTTTCTGTTTCCTTCGCTCAAAGTCTGGACGTGCTTGTAAAGGCACACTTGTAGGAATCAGCCTTTTGTTTAGCTCCAGCACACAAATCAATTGGATTTAATGAAGTTTCTTGAATCGTTCTCAGAGTTACTTTTTTACTACCGCCCCACGCCCCACGTCTTTTTGCATTTGATGTGTAAAAGAAAAATGGAAATAAGACTTTTATTTATCCCATAAGAAAATCCTGTTACAATACCCATGCAGTGTGTTTTACATGTCATTCATAGAAGATATAAAGGAAGAACAGAATACAATACAATACACAATATTACAAATGAACCCCCTCTAGAAAGTCATTGTTAGTTGCAGCAGTGCAGCATCCTGTCCCTTACCTTCCCTACTTTTCAAGCAAGGTAGCAGTCATCCACACCTGAGTCGAGTGGAAACAGAAATAAAGTGTCTTTCTTAAGGACTATTCGCGCAAATTGACCGACTCGAGATTAGAAACCACAAAAATCTTAGACTTGAAAGTCTTCAGATTGTGAGAAAGACTCACAAACCCCAAGGCCACGTAGTCTCCCAAATAGCTTCAGTTCTCGAATCATTCTGAAAATTACTTCTCTACTATCGTACCTGTTTTTTTGTTTTGTTTTGTTTTGTTTTGCATTTAGTATCTGGCAGCAGTAATAGAATAGAGCAGCATAACATATGTTTTTGGTTTTTGTTTGGAAAGATAAGTATAATAAGAGTATTGGAAGATTGGTATCGGTCTCCTGTGACCATGTAGCTGGTAGATAAAGCCCAAAGCACTTAGGCCTTTCTCAGTCATTTTGAGCCCCCAAAATAACTCACGCAAAGCAAGCCACAAACCCTAGCAAGCATTACCTCCACTTACCACTTCTCCATTATCAGGGGATATGATTGGCTGATATGGTCTGTTACATAGGCTCTTATTGACTGGTGCATCTTTCGGTCCCAGAGGCAAGATTCGATGACGCCATCACACTGCTAATTAATATAACCTGGAAGTGTGCCTCAATGGAGTTGGCTAATTAAGAAGATCTTTTTCTTTTCTCAGGACTGCCCCACATACACCACGCAAAAGTTGGCTATCTGGTTCAATGGAACAAAAAACCCCCAAAAACTGCCCAACCACGATCTTTCAGCGGAGGGTCCTATTTGCGGCCCAGACTAAACTAACGTTGTATTATGATAAACACTCGAAAGCTGGAGAAGAAGAGAAGCAGAAGGACGTGGGTTATGTCTGGGATGAGGCTACGGATTGGAAGTTGGGAGAAACTTCATGCCTTAAACATTTTCTCCTCTCGATCTCACGGCTCGGCATTGCACACCAAGCTCCTCACATGGGTTAGCAAAGTTAGTCTGTGACACATTAGTTGTCATGGATGATGACAAAACGAGTGTATATCACAAGTGTCACACAAAGAGAAAGTCGCATAATCAAAGTATATAATAAACAGAAAATGACTCTTAAAGGAGCAACACGAAAATTATGTAACGGAAGAGGAAAGTATCAAAGGAATGACAGTATGTTAGGAGTGTATAACGCTTTTTCCCTTTGTGGTGGATGGCGCGGTCCTTGGATTTCCCCATAGTTAATTATAACTATAGCGTACAGAAGGAAAAGAAAAGAAGATCATGTAGATTTTGTCTACAGGAGTCTTTGTTATGAGAAAATCTACAATTACTGTTCATCAACACTGAAAAGGAGTTCAATAGTTCAATAAGACCGAATACAGATTAATTGCATGCCTGTGTTAATGACACCTTTTTTTCAGCTATGTCACTCCTCGAGAATTTTAATCTATTTGAAATGCCACTCCTTTCAATTATTCGTTTGCCAGGCCATTCTTTTGATTTTTGTTTTCATTTTCATAGATGTCACTGTTTTGAAACGGTATTTACTTCGATTTTTTGTTATTTTACTTTCTTGAAGTGTCACTCTTTTGAAAGGCCCCCAACAAAACATCTTGTGACATTCACACATTTGCTGGTGTCGCCTTGTGTAGCTTTCAATCTAGGTTAACGATCTAGACCATAACTACCACTGAAGCAGTTGAGACAGAGTAAAGTGTGTGTGGAGACAGGAAGTGGGGAGGGAATCTCCAATCCTGAAATATGTACAATTCAACTGATTACCCATGGCTCCCTCCTTTTGCCCTTCCCATGAGATGCTGGGTTTTTTTAAAAACTTTTTCATGCTAACAAAGTGATTGGGATTTTGTATTTCTTCAATCCTCATTTTTATGGAATACGACGTTCTGTGTCAACAAGGACAACAAGTTACCACTTATCCTATCTTCGCGAACCAAAAACCTGCATTCATTGTACTAGTTATTGCTCGAAATCTTCACCTCTTTTTGAAACCTCACTTTTTTTTCTTGAAATGTGACAATATAAATAACTACCAGGACACACCAGCCCTTCCCATTCTTTATATATCTAAATCCTCCCTTTTATCCGCGTCTGGACATATTCGAATACAAACATTTTTGATTAGCTGAATCGTGGAGGAACGATTTGTATTTGATTAACTGGCCATTGGGATCAAATCCAACGGGTTTCCATTTGCTTATAATTGTGTTGTGTTCTAACCCATTTAAAAAGGGGTCATCGTTCTTTATATCCCACTGGTTTTTCCCATGACTGGCCTGAATTTAAAATCAGAGATTCGGATTTGTGTTCAACGAATCTGAAGGCTAGCCGAATTAGGATTCGGGCATCTACTGATGTCGAACATTTGCCAGTCCTTACTATGGCCACTCCTACCCCAACTTCTACCCGTCTCATGACCCCCAAATCCCCAACCAGCTGATACTGCGCTTTGCTTCGAGAGAGTGGGAAACATGACCAATTTCCCCTACTCTCCTAGTTCTCGAAACTTCTGAGAAAAACTTAGGGCCCACTTGAAGATCTCCGCAGACTTCTCCAGAGGAAAATATCCCATGGGTAAATCATCTCCCGGTGACTAATTCTCCCTCAACACCGTGCGCAACAAGTGCCTCTCGAGCGGCGTCAGGGCGAAAGGGAGGAGAACGATGCTGCTATCTCACTGTTGAGTACTGGTTCGATCATCAGTGGCTGGAGTTATTACCCCATAATATTTGAAATGAGTTGCGTTCCTTGATGGTGAGGAGGCATGCAATAATATCTTGAGCCCTATGGCTAGTCGGCACGTCGACGGGTGAACGGTCGATTAAGACACTGATAAATAGATAGATGCATCCAGGATGTTTTGTCCAGCAAAGTGGATTATCTTCTTCAGAATAAGAGGATTATCAAAGAGTGGAATTAACCACTAGTACTGGTGACAGATATGACGCATTGTGTGCAACACTAGACAAAAAAGTATTATATTATATTATATTATATTATATTATATTATATTATATTATATTATATTATATATACTATGGAAATATAGACAGGTGGACATAATATCGCAGTATATTATGCCAGCAACATAAGGCCATGAAACGATGCTGCATAAGATTGAATAATAAGTGGGTTTTGGACCGTATTGAAAGGCAGAAATTAATGATGTACGTATTCGTCTGTATGTTTAGTATGATCAAGGAATGATATCAACAAAACAATCATGTTTCGTATGAATAGAGAATACTATCACTCACTCCAATAAGTGATAAGCAGAGTAAACGGTTTTACAGTAAGATCATCCTAAGACTACTGGTCGACAGCGTGGCGTAGGCATAGAACACGTGTTGCTGAATGCGAGAAGTCCCGGCGTTCGAATCCTTCTTTTGGCAGATTTCTTTTTTGACATTTTTGGCAACGTGAGAAAAGTACCCATATGTAATGGGCTGACATGTGCAAGCCTCGTCTTTGATATAGTCAAAAATGTGTGAAAAGGAGCTAATGTACAGTAAAGAAATCAGGCTGTTCAGCAGTGTGTCATAGTGTCGCAAGGAGGTTCCAGACACATTTGAAGACACACAGTATTCAGTATTCCTGGCTAAAATCAAGCCACCAGAAAATAGCGGTGTTTGTCCATTCTAAAATTCATCCAGAGAATAATACACAGGGAAATTTAGATTCAAAGATAAGCAACAACAAATGAGTATTATGAACTCAGCAATAAAGACAGTGAAATCTCGACTCTACTTAATGGTCTACGATTTTAACGTGTTTTTTTTTCACACCTAAAATGACACCGCAAGAGCTGCCATTGTTGAGGGTAAATACACAATAAAATTCACAGCAGTGGACTTCACCCAATAAAAATGGAATCAATATCAGTACAAATTCGCTATTCTCTCACTATATTATATTATATTATATTATATTATATTATATTATATTATATTATATTATATTATAGTACTACTATATAAAAATGCTGACAGAAGTCAATGATACATAGTAAGTTGAATGAATTTTGACTAAGCACGTCTGAGCCAAAGTTAAAAAAATAAAGATGTGATAAGAAAATTACACTTTAATAACAGCAAGAACGAGAATGCCAACCAACCAAATATCTGCATGAAAACGATATCTACTCGCTATCTTCTATAAAGGGCACACCATCTAGAGCATTGGACCCCTTGCCTCCAACTTGATACCTCTCAAGGCAGTCAGAGTTTAATATCCCCAAAAGAATGGCAGGAAGGCAGAAACTGAAAGTATAAAGTGCGTAACAACTGAACAAGGTCAGATCGATATGCCAGCTGGAAGTGTGCCGCTAATCTGTTTACCTCCGGCACTCTTCTGGTCAGCATAATTCAAAAACAAAAACAAAAACAAAACCCTAGAGAATGACGTCATCCTTTGACAATGAGACCGCGCGTACATGAAAAAAACAGGAAGTGAGAGAACATTTGTAAAATAGCCATGAACTTTGGACTAGATGTGCTTATGACTGAAAACGAAACTGTGGACAAAAACATTATGCCAGACGGGACGCTGTTCTGTACTCTAGATGTTCACATATAAAAATAAATGTCTGTTAATAATGTAGACGGGCGTCCATTTATTCCGGAAGCTTCGATTCGTAAGACATTAATAGGAAGAATAAAACATGCTAATTCTTTGAGTTTAAAATGGAGAGGTCGAATATCTGAATTGAAAACTCAAATAATTGAGTCGGTAAGGGGCGTACAACAAAAAGAGAATGTCGTAAAATGTGAAAAAAAACGAACTTTTGTAGAACATTACATCCATTTCATTTTTGAAAAGGACAAATATTACGACATCGAAGGGTCGAAGAAAGATAGTCTTGCACTTGAGAAAAGATATTGATTTCTTCTGGAATTTAATAAGTCTAGTCTATTCCGTTTAAAATAAAAGTAAACAATGAGCCTCGGATAACTTGGCTTTAGAAAATAGCACGCAGGAATCTGTACATTGAACAGGTGCACAGAAGAAAACACCGACGGCTTTTCTTTGTATGAAGGGACAAGTATAGAGTTCGTAACTTTGTAGTTATACAATGAAGAACGAATTCAACTTCTGCTGTTTTACGTACGAAGACACTTTACGCCAGATTAGTTCAAACTCAGCTTTTGGCATCTTAGTTCTATAGGCTAGCATGGGCACCCATTCTATGAATGGGATACTAGATAACTAAAATAAGCTAGCCTGCTATATGATGCTCCTTGCGTTATCACTGAAGCAATATAGTGAATCAACGTGTATTTCTGCGTAGTGAACTGGACACTACTGGATGATTACATTTACGTATTTATCGTTAATATAATGCTCGATGGCCTTAGACTGCATGGCAACATCAATGATTAGAAAGCAGATTTCGAAATTTTAACCTCGTCAGTTGGAAAAATGGTGACACACGGGAAGCGGCACAAACTTGCCCATACATTATTTATGGAATATTGCCCCTTCGGTGAGCAGACATTTGGCATTAAACCTCCTCTTTCGAACTCTATGCAGGTTAATGGTTCGGACTAAATTTTACTTAAGCATTTCCGGAGTTCATCGCATTCGAAATGAGCCTGCTACGTCTCTTGTTGATTCTTATAGTATAGTATAGATTATACTGTTCTCGAGCTATCCATCTGGAGTATTATTTCGCATCTTTTCCCAAGAGAGCCAGCCGCACATATCACTAATTAATCTATATTATACAAATGGGCTGGGGGAGTGGCACGCTATTTTCGAACACGGAAATCTCCGAAGCCGCTGTATGGACAATTCGGACGGAGGCGTCAACCTGCATGAAATTCGACAAAAGAACGTCAGTGTCTCCTAACCTAAAGTGTAAGATTCCATTAAATATGTATGAGCAAGTTTGTGCCGCTTCCCACATTTCGCTCTTTTTCTAATTTTGCTTTCGGTTCGTTGATGACGCCATGCAGTGCGAAGCCGTTGGGCTCCGTAACAACGGATAAACCCATACAAGTAATCTTCCAGTTCTGCATCACCATACTATAATGGAGCTAGAGGTTGAATCTGTATGTAGTAAAAAACTTGGTGACTATTAGACCTAAAAATTTGAAACTTTGTGTACTGTCGTATTTTTGAATAGTATTTACCGTGGGCATATTGGTTTTGAGCAAAACTCAGTCCGTCATATATGATTAGGTTATACGTTTTCTTGAACGGCAAAAAAAAAAAAGAGACACATTTTCGGCTCGTAGCGTCCTGTAGAATGAAAATTTAGTGTAATCGGAAGTTTCGTTCTTCGCTTCACTTCAAGTCAAGCGTGCTAGAAGGAGGATTGTGCCATTCTGTGGAATAACATTTCGAGAAGAGTGTGACTGAATGTGTAGATTAGTACTACAGACCGCATTACTTTTTGGGAATCGTTTTGAGCCAGCATATCGAGTGGAAAGCTGAAAGGAAAGTTTTGTTGTTAGATCTACATCTAGATCGAGGTGATCGAACGTGACTGTGCCAATTCTCAACTGCACTTTAACTAGTAATGATAATGCAAAGATCGCCATGTAGAAAACAATCTTACTTTAGTCATACTCAATCATGGAATGGGTGTCCATGTTAGTATTAATTTCATTAGATAAAGTCATGAACGACGCCAAAGTCTTGATTTCTCTTCATCTCTTGATTTTTTTTTTATTTAACCTGGTAACATATGGTCTTTTTATATGAATCGGCAGACACACCTGAGACCAGGATAGCTAGACGGTAACTTAACTGGCCTACACCAACCATCTTCCTAATAAAATTACGTGAGCGTTTTAATAACATTCCACTGACGGCCATCCCCCGACAGATCCATACTGGGCGACGCCATGTCTGAACTCCAGTGACCTCTATCATGGAATTCTCATGTGGGTGAGTTTCGGACTCTATAATGTTGTGGAGAACAAGAGTGTCCAGCCGCTGGTCCCCGAACGTGGGCAGCAGATAGAGGGGGGACACTTGATTACGCATACAGAGTGTATTTTATCCTATAAACGAGACTATATCTGTTTCATAAAAGTGTGTTATAATTTATTTTTTTTACACACGGTACTAATACAATAATGTATACCTAATTTGATAAAATTGATTGATATTTAAAAACAAAAAAAAAGCGTTACAATCCGTCGCGCCTCCCCCAACCATTTTCTTAAAAGGTTGGGCCCCTTTGATTTGAAATATAATGTCAAACTAATTTCATCATAACTGAATAATGAGATGATACTTATTATAATAATCATTATCACTATCATTATCATATTACTGTTACTAGAAACGATACTCATTCTTCGAACTGAATTGCCATGCCTGACCAATAACGGAGTATACAGATGACACACAATAAAGCGTGGCACAACTTTCAATCAGGTAACTCTGATCAAGGGAAGCAACTTTTGTTTCAGCCTTCCGAAGAAAACAGATGGCAGATACACGAACTTTTGCAAAGAAGAACCGGATTTTAACATATATAAAATAATAATAGAAGCAGCAACAGCAATACCAGCAGCGACAGCAGCAGCAGGAGGAGGAGGAGGAGAAACAGCAGTAGAAAAAGAAGAAGAATAGAAGCACATTATGACCACATAATATTCATCATTACTATACAACGAAAATATCTATGTACTGTTGGCATCGTTGTCACCACATTCAAACCTGTTGATGATGGATGAGAAAATTACAGGATGTATCTGATCAGTGTAGCTTACATATCCACGTGATTTGATCAACGCGTCAGTTGTACTCACAATACCCACAGTACAACAAAGCTAACGACATGAACAACATTGACACCAACTGACACCTACAACAGCAGTGACCACAGTGTGAATAACAAACATGATCTCCCTCCTTCCACTCCCTCCCTCTCCTCCCTCCCAACACACGCAAGCGCGCGCGTGCACACACACACACACACACACACACACACACACACACACACACACACACACACACATTCACAAAACACACACATGCACACACACACATACACACAGACATAAACACACACAAACATACACATACATACACAGACACCATAAATGGAACAAACAGGCACTTGCCAGACACTCGACTTGCACTTGGCATTCAGCAGACAGACAGACAGACAGACAGACAGACAGACAGACAGACAGACAGACAGAGACAGACAGACAGACTCACCCACCCCACACGAACAGGCAGGCCCACCCACGCACGCCTACACTCATAAACATACAAACCCGGACGCTCACAACTAACTCTTAACTTACCACAACTGTAATTAGCCCTCTTGGCTGTATCCACCCCCACAAAGGACTGAAATATCTCAAGGCGTTGACCTCTGTAGATAGAACATCCGCCAAGATCTCGGTCAGCTTGGTACTCAAGAATTCCTGAGAGCACAGTCTGAAAGTATAGTATTAAATTTGTTTTAAAATCCTGAATTTAATCCGGTTATTTACTAAGCACTTATCAATGTCTGGCCAAATCTATTATCATGTAACTGAGACTACTTCAAGCCAAGACTGTAACATTCCGCAGAGGAACCTTCTGACATTTTGTTTTGGAAACCAATGGCTACTAAGACCCCACACCTCCAGTTTCGAACGGGGGTCCCTAATTTCTATATCGCAGGGAACCCCTCCCTCCCCCCCCCCTCCCTTTTCAGCAAGTCAG
>JAWQUT010000340.1:266954-278940 GCA_033807755.1 Ellobium chinense
ATTGAGTTACATTAAAATGAACGACGTCTTACATGCAAACAGAAATACGCGGAAGAAGCGATGAGAGCAGCGCCGGCGAATCTGCATACCGGAAGTAAACGTCGTCCATTTTGTCGGAGAAACCGTGGTCCCCGGACATCCGGGCATGCCAGTTTTAATTTGTGGTTGACAACGTCATCACAAAGTGCTGGTCATGTGGTGGCGCAAAATCACCACTTCAGAAATGGGGCTATAACAATGCATTGAAACTATGATAACCGGAAGAATGTTTTTGGGTGAAAAGTATTGCATTTATGTTCCATCTATTTTTTAAATATTTATTTACAGATAACTCCTTACAGTCCGAGGCAGACGTTATATATCATTTAACTTTGTATATCACATTGTATTAAATTTCTTTCATGACTTGCACAATTCATATATATATGAATGTGTGCCTTTCTCTGATGAGAATGTCTGTTGGAGATGAATGAACTTTTGATACTGTCATCGCTTACTGTTGTTAGAGACAGTTACGGCTTAGCTGCAACTCAATATATAGGCGCTATGTCGTAAATCCTATGATATCATCGATTGTTGATACAGAATCTCCTCCTAATGATTGTCACTTGGAAAAACAAAACAAAACAAACAAGAAAAAAAGCAGAAAACACGTGATAAACACGAAATCCTTCCTCGGAAATTGTGTCTGCATGGTTACCCCTCAACATGAACGCGTGACTCTTCACTGAAGTCTTTGTCACACGTGACAAATATTATGAACTTGCTGTGCTGCATTCATTGCCCGCGTCATTACGTAACAATAATGAAACCTCAATGGTTATGGCAACAATTTCCATTAAAGCTTTTTTGAAGTGGTTACATGACTCAGCCTCATCATTCATTCTTCTATCCGTCTCTCTCTCTCTCTCTCTTTTTGCTCTCTCTCTCTCTCTCTCTCTCTCTCTCTCTCTCTCTCATTCCATTTCTGTTCACTCTCTGTATCTTTGTGTTTGTCCCTCTCTCTCTACCTTCCAAGCCCACGCTCTGAAACATCCATTTCTTAAAACTCGTGACAGGGCGAGAATATTAGCAATTTATCTTTTTCTTGGTTTCTGACGGCTCCATTTTCTCCTCTCGTGCCCAGTCTCTCTATCTCTTCATATTTACGCTTCAGAAGTTTCCTATTTTAGCTTCTAAAAAGTGCGGGGTAAGTTTCTGTGGGCTTTTGTTGTTCAATACAAAAGTAAATGCTTCGTTTGTTTGTGTTTGGTTTTAACATCTCTTTTCAGAACAATTATGACTTCTTTTGTTTGGTTCCTGCAATTTGACACAGTGGCAAGTCTCACCCCTTCTTCAGCGAAGGGGGTAACAATCTCTGGGCAAACCAGATTCTTGCGATTAATGCGGAAGAGACTTGAGACAAATGTCTTGCGAGTGCTGTTGGCTATAATTATATCTATGCCTATTTCATTAGCACACAGACCGTCGTAGATTCTTGCCACATCCTCCTCCGACACAAGGTTATTGATAAGATATTCCACTTATAAATTTGAAACCGTAGATTTTTCTCTTAATGTTGCCAAGCTTTTTTGTACTTAGCTATAAGCAGGTAAAAAAATGAAAGATACTGTAAAGCTGCTAGTGATCAACGCTCGTGAAATGGAGCGTCACTATATTCTCCACTGGGAGACGAGGATTATTGAGGGACCTGAATAACTGGAGGTAGTCTAACAATATTGTGAAGTCGTGTGAGCAACCATTCAAGATATAGTTACCTCACTATTGTCATGTTTATTATATATGACGACGTTCAGATGACCCACCCTCACTTTGTAGGTTCAGTAACAGGTCTGCAGAAAACGTCAGATTTAGTGGTTATGTATTAGGCCGTGCAACTTGACAGCCCGCCAAACGTGAGGAAGCTATCCCTACTGTTACAACAAACAAAGCCCAAATCAAGTGCAAGTTTTTCGCTGTGCCAGCGTTAACCGAGAAGAATTGCCAAAGCTAAATTGAAGAGCATTTTTCCAAAACTCAGTATGTGGTCTCTAAATGTTTTTGAAATAAAGGGAAATAACATCAAGGTAATTGCTATTCACACATATATTTTTATTTATTGTTAGATGACGTAAAATTTAAAGGAGTGCAGATTTTGAGCTCTGTTCAGTTTTGAATGAATTAACACAGAAATGCATTTTTGAAATCACCACCAGCTAATGTTTCAAGGAAAGTACATTTACAGAATTGTGTAAAAAGGGTTTTCAATTATGCATGCTGCAAATGACCAAATGGCCTATTTGGCCGAATGCGCTATGAAGTTTACGTATTCAAGCGAAAGGATGAGCGATTTGTTCGTGATATGGCTAGTGGCAATAGCATCATCGTCGATGTAACGAAGGGTAAAATGCAAGGCCACAGGAGATGAAATATATAATGGAATTTTCACGTTATTTTAAATCTATTTTAAGGATGGCTCTGAGACAATGGGAACTGATCCCGGGGAAAGAAAGATTGTGTTCATAGATAATTCATTTAGAGTCTTTTGGGATAAGAGGCATTATAACAATTAGAAAATTAGAAGAAAAAAAAAGTTATAATAAGCAAATTGAGACAAACGAGCAAAAACGATAAAATGTGTTATAAAAAAAGAATTCTATAATTTAAAACAGGTTATAAAAGATAAATGCAACAGATATTCTAACAGGAGGCCCCGGAACAAGCAAATGAAGAAAGTGTGACATGGACAATACATAGTTACACTAGATCACGATAACACTCTTGCAGAACATTAATTTCGATAGTTGTTATCCACTTTGCTTATTTCAGCCCTTTTTTTTTTTGCATTTGAGCGTGTATCTTATTAAGATACAAAGAAGAAGATAAAAGAAACTTTATATAGTTATTAACATATGAGAATCCAAAGTATTGTCAAGGAAGTTGATAGCTAACATAAAAAAAAATACGACTTTATTTATCCTGTAGGGAAATTGTTTTACAATGCCATACAATGTTATACATCTCATTCATAATACAAACACATATAATAATATACATCATACATGTAAATACATAATATTACGAATGCAACACATTACAAAGCCATTGCTGGTCGCCAGCGGTGTAGCACTCTGGTACCCCCAGCTCTAAAAAGCCAGGTACTCATTTATATCTGAGTCGAGTGAGGAAATGGAAGTGAAGTGTCTTTCCCAAGGACACTACAACGTAAACCGCCCAGCTCGCGAGTCAAGCGCATAAACCTTAGACTTGAAAGTCTTCAGTTTCTGAGTACAACCCACAAACCACACAACCATGCTGTTACGTAGCTAACATTTTATTATCATCAGCTTTATTGTGAAGGATCTACACGTCTGTATGGTTACCCGAACACTGTGTCAAAGGCAGGCAAATATTTCTCTCTACCGCCTACTTTGTAAGGGCTCCCCCGGTTCAGCTTCAAGATAATCGGATTGAGAATATTCAGCTTTCCGATTAGTGACAAAACAGTAGCAGCCCTAATGTTTATTTATTGCTGGTGGCTAATGATACGTCGTAATGTCGAAGGCGTTGGTAGGCGATATCGGTTTGGCGAAAGTGTGTCTCCATTTGTGTATTTGTTATTCACATCTCAGGTTAGAAAACTGTTAAGTTCCTTCATGCATAGGAGACTAGAAGCGTGGGCATATTTTGGCTCACTTTTTTTCACACTGATGTTCATTACTTTAATGAAATTTCTATGAAAAAGTGTGTATCACATAATATGACGCATGAAACAAGAGTGATAAAATATGATGAAAGAACAATAACAAATGCCACACATAAAAAAACAAAACAAAACAAAACAAAAAAAACTACAGTATTGCTCCTCCTCTTCTTCCTCGTCTTTACCTCTTTCTGATTCGTTCTTCTAATTCTTCCTCTCCTCTACCATCATCACCATCACCGTCATCATCATTTGTTTCTCTTTTTTCATAGTATTCACTGATTGGTAATATTTTCACTAAAGAAGGCTGTAGTCGAACCGTTCGATCTGTGTCTACACATTTTTATCTACTCTGTACATACATTTAAAGTATTATGGGATGAAGCAGAATTTCAGAATTTTGTTTTTAAACAAAATAATGGCCACTGTTTTCTTTTTTTAACGTCTTCTCGTTCTCCTCTTTCTTTCTTTATTGGATACAACACTTTGTGGGGGATGAATGTAACAGCTGAAGCCTTCCAAGAAAAAAAAAAGTTTGGCTTTTATTGTTTGATTGGACCTCCAGCTTTGTTCACAGAGGGAACCTATCAGTGCATAGAGTCAAGTGGCAACATTATGCATTCATTTTCAGAGGCAACCTGGCGTGAAGAGTTATTGTTAAGTTAAATTCATTGAGTTAAGCCAGTGTGATAAACCTTGACAGATTACGTTTGACGTTGCAGCATCGCGTTTTTTGTTAATGGTCTTGGATGACAGGGCCCAAAATACATTACGAGAATCTCAATCATTGTGCTCTATCTGCAAGGCGACCGTCTGTCGCCGGTGACAACTTCCGAAATTTCCCCTCCTGGCTCTTTCAGCCTTTTCATCATTTCCAAGGCCCGATCGTCCATAATTTTCGATGACGCCGCTGACAGAGGTCGCTGGGGAAGAAAGCTTAAATCACCGAAGCAGTTTGGGTTTCCATAATGCCGGGTTATGAAACCCCACGACTGCTTGATTTACAAGTTATGACTGAGCATGGCTTGAAATAACTAGGGCAATGAAATTCCGCGCACAATAATGATTATGATGATGATGATGATTATGATGATGGTGGCGAGAATATTAATCATGACGGAGATGATGATGATTGGCGCTTGTTTTTATGGACAGTTTACAAACGCCGCTTCCCGTACGACAAAAATTGCCCTCTTCAAATACTCCATTTCCCAAAAGGATTGGCGAACTCAGCAACAAAAATAACATGAAGACCGCAGCGATAAATTTGATTCCACAAAAAAAATTGCCATGGAAGGAAATGAACGAGACCACAAAAAAAAAAAATTGATAAATGAAAATAAATCAAGGAGACGAACAAACATGTTAGCGAACAGATAATGAAAGCCGTCGACAACAGGGTAAAAATGCAAATCTTGCATGTAACGATATAATTCTGGATATCCTTATTACGAAAACAGGAGCCATATGCTTTGCAAACATCACATGAATCATATGAGTTAATGATGATATTGCTGCTCTGTGGGATAGACATCTAGACCATAACTGCGACAAAGTCAGTGATAAATGAACCCCCCCCCCNNNCCCCCCTCCCCCCAAATGATTATTTTGCGACACTATGTACTTTTGAAATTCAATATTAAATAATGACATTTAGATGGACACTTTTTTTTTTTGGTCTATTAAGGTTGCAGGGGCCTAATTGGTAAAAAAAAATGGACTATCCGAGTCGATAGTAGCAGAGTAGAAATAATAATATAACATGAAACCACACCGCAAAAGTGGTCAAATTCAGTTCTGAATTTGTAAAAAAATAATTGTTGCAGACAGTGTTTCCCAATTTCTTCAGCGGATTTCATTTGTGCGGACCTGTGATCTGCAAAAGAAGGCGAAATTTTTAACCCCTTTTCATGTAATTTAAAATTGGGAAAAATTTAACCAAAGCACCCCCAGCGTAAACAGTATATAATTTGANTATTATTTTGCGACAATATGTACTTTTGAAATTCAGTATTAAATATTGACATTTAGATGGAAACTTCTTTTTTTTTTGGTCTATTAAGGTTGCAGGGGCCTAATTGGTAAAAAAAAATTGGACTATCCGAGTCGATAGTAGCAGAGTAGAAATAATAATATAACATGAAACCACACCGCAAAAGTGGTGAAATTCAGTTCTGAATTTGTAAAAAAATAATTGTTGCAGACAGTGTTTCCCAATGGCTTCAGCGGATTTCATTTGTGCGGACCTATGATCTGCAAAAGAAGGCCAAATTTTTAACCCCTTTTCATGTAATTTAAAATTCGGAAAAATTTAACCAAAGCACCCCCAGCGTAAACAGTATATAATTTGAGCACAGTGGTGGAGCCAGACCTGCAGACTAGTCTTGGCCATCTCGGAACGTTCCTGTGGTTAGAGAAGAAATTTTTATTAAATGGCTCAAAGAAGCTTTTACAATTTGGCTCCTGTAACTGTATACAATGAAAGGTTTGGTTGTGTTAAGTTTTAGCATCTCTTTTCAGCACAGACAAACGATATTAGATATCACGAGATCAGATGTTATACCCTTTTCAGGGCGTTGAGGAGAGGCTGTCCTGCGAAAAGTACCCACAGGGAAAAATGCCACTAGCTCGATTCGAACCCGAAGCTTTCGCAACGAGAACCTAGCGATCTTCTATTCGGCCACCCTCCCTGCTGCATTGAAAGGAACGTTTACACTGAGCAGGCAATTGATTGAAGAGAATAAGTGCCCTATCATCATTCCATTAAGTGGGGACAATGCTCAAAAAAAGCCAGACATCGATAATGGTAGCTTGGCTATTCTGGAAAACAAAAGCCGGTTGGCTTATCTTAGTTGTTTATGGGATTAATTTCCCAGAAGTCATTTTCTCATGTTTGAAAGGACGCACTAACCAATGCAGACACTGAAAGAGATTGGTGTTTTTTCTTTTAACTCTTGAATATCGCCGATGAAACCATTATTTTATGTTATATGTTATTGTGATCATGGTAATATATACAGAGCTTACGTCACAGACACTAAAAACGGACTTTCTGGCAATAAAATAATAAACTCGTGCTTTGATACTACACTATACATTTGAAAAGGTCAACAGTTAAGAAGTTAACAGGTGCAGTTCACAAACTGCATCATACGGATGTAAAAAAGAACAACAAATGATCACTGAGTGGATGGATTATTACCCTCGGGAATTTTCGAGCGACACGAATGCCATTTTCGCTGCAGGTTTTATGGAGATAAATTCCTGGCTTCAGCCTCATTGTAAAAACACTTAGACCTAACCCAATCCACCTCTCTTCCTATTACAGAGAACAGACGGGTAACTTCAAACATCAAGGGTTGTTCATTATATTCTATTACATTAATTTGTTTGCTTGGATCATGCACCAACGTAGAAAAAAATTGTCTACGTGGGAGGTTTCTCTTTCCTTCACGTTATGACTGTTGGGGGTTTGCTTTTTAATATATTTCAGTATGTATTTTTTTCAAAGGCAATAGTTTTCATATGTCCCGCCCATATTTCGCTCTTTACCCAAGTGTGTTTTCCATGTTTCTTAAGACTTTACAAGTGGCTGCAAGTTGTGTTGCCAGGTTGGCTCCTAAGGCGCCAAATCTGACTACTTTTCAAGTTTTTTGACGTTTTATTAGCTCATGGCTCTTTGGCAGCTTTTTGGCTGTTTTCTAAGAAATGAATTTTTATTGAGTGTCTGTATATTTTCCCAAGTGAAAGTTGCATGTATTTTTAATTGAAAACCTGGGCCAAGAGAATTTCGAACACACGCTCTGAGACTGAGATGAAACACTGTTTTATTTTTATCTCATTATATCTTCTTTTTGGATGTTTTCTAGGGTTCTGATAGCGCTCTCTCAAGTTTGGTTTGGCTCCTTTTTTTTTAAAATCTGACCTGGTAACACTAGCTGCCCTCGCAAAAAAACTATGGGTCGATGTATCGGTCTGATACACAGTAGTAATCGAAATAACTTCTATGTTAACATTGAATCTGATACATAATTATCAAAATAATGGCTGTGTTTTTCCACATATGACTTCAAAAATGGATAATTTGATTAACACTGATAATTATTTGACGACAAATTTGCAGTAACAAGTAATCGATGGTCGTGATGATGATAATCACATTATTGTCATGATCATTATTATTATTATTATTCACGATGGAACAAATCAAGTTATTTCGTTAATATTTTACTCTACATAATTTTCTTTGAAGTGAGAGACTGCATGGTTAATGAAACTGAAATATATATTTAAGCACAATAGTTATGATAATGATTACAATGGATGTTACATATAATTTCGTGTGTTTCCTTATCTACATAATTATTAATCTAAATAATATTGTCAGAAAAAAGGCGTGGATTTGACAAATTGACGATGAACATGATAATGAAATTTGGTAAAGATACTAGGGCTGAGTGCTCAAGTGGTTTGATAAAGCCTAGTATGTAACGTATGCACTTTGGGGCTAAAATCGAGTTAACCATAAATGTGAACTCCCTAGGTTAAAGTCCCTAGTATGAGTCAAGTAAGCATGTTTCAAAGCTCCATTTTCCCTGCTTGTTTTATTGTAGTCTGATTTAACAGTGGAGTATGCAAAAATTAGCAGATTAGAGAGATTCCTTCTAACCGTTTCACGATTTTTAAACAATTTTGAGTCACATGATCATTTCGGTATGCATTAAAAAATAATTGTAATGTTCGTATAACATTTGTTATGTCCGACAACAACTTCACTGCCACGACCAAACCATGTTAGCCAGTGCTTTGTTCTATATTAATATCTCCTGAGTCAGATTTTAAGGATGTGTGCATGGTATACTCTGTGAGGCTTCCTTTGACGTAACTGAATCCCTCGCGTTTGCCTAAAAAGTGTCTAGATATGCCTAAATTATGCCGCTCTTGGTGATCTCCGAATAGTTTGCTCAATGCTCACTCAAGTTTGATCCTGCGCTTAACACTCATTTTCTGTCACGATTTCTCCCTATCAGTGAAACCGAATTTTATTATTTTTTTAAACAAAATCATCATACCGACTGAAACCAATTTTTTTTTCACCTAAGATCCTGGTCTCACTAGCCGCGATGAATTTTTCTCCCTTTCTATACAAATTGGGTTGTCTATATATATTGATAGAATATGGGTCTAATTGGGATTATGCCTGTTAGATTTTGCCCAAATGAATATGCCATACTGTAACAAGGCGCAGGTAAATCACTCGCACGGACAGTACATTTGAGTACAATCATGGTCCTTCCCATTGGCAGCATGTTGTTGTTTTTTTTTTCAACGACGAAACGCTTAGACGTGCGTTACGCAAGACAGAACTTCAAAACAGGAAATGTAGGATTTGTAACTGTATAGAAAACGAATACCACTATCTAATTGAGTGACAAAAGTTTAAAGAATTTCAAGATAAACAGCTTTCAAGCCAGCCGAGATTCAGACTAAACATAATACGCTTTATAAGCTGGTTTGAAATTAAAGACCCGAAACAAACATAGAAATTAGCAATGTTAAGTTATCATGCCCTTAAAATCTATAAAAATGATATGTAGGTTTAAAGAAAAGCACATCGTCTGGCCAGAGCGAGTGTACCTGATCGTTGATGTATTTTGTTATGGTAGTTTGTTACATAGAGTACAATATGACATTCAAATATAATGTTGAGATTATTAGGAAATTGCATGCAGGATGTGTGAAATACTATTATATAAGCAAGATGGATGTTTGGATGGATGGATGGATGGATGGATGGATGGATGGATGGATGGATGGATGGACGGATGGATGGACGGATGAACGGATTAATGGATGGATGGACGGATGGATGAATGGACGGACGGATGGATGGATGGATGGATGGACGGACGGACGGATGGATGGATGGATGGATGGATGGATGGATGGATGGATGGATGGGTGGACGGACGGACGGACGGACGGATGGACGGACGGAGGGATGGATGGATGGATGGATAGAGTGTGGGTATAAGACGACTTGTAATACCTATGTCTGTAGATATTATAGGAGTGTCTTAATGTGGAAGAGAGTAACTGGGGATTATAATAATATACGAGAAGAAACCAGAGAATAATGATGACGCACGAAAGACACAATGAGTTGCATAAGAAACCATGAGAAAGTGGCGAGAAATGAGAGTGACCATCAATTCTGGCGCATGTTTCTTCTTTCTTTCTTTCTGCTTTATTCTTCCATTTTTTCTTTCTCTCTCTTCCTCTTCTAACGTCCTTGCTTTCGTTTTCACGATCTTCGATTTGAAGTACTTTGTATTGAAGTTGTGTTATTGACCCATAACCTAATGAAGACTTTGAATATCGAATCTTGAATCTTTAATTTCTGTACTGATTTTCCCTCTCCATCCTGAATCACTAGTTGAGATCCCGCTTTGTTTAAGTTTCTATCTTTGTGGCGGAATGGCTGGACGGTTAAGGCGTTGGACTTATGACTTAAAGATCGCGGGTTTGATTCCCGACCACGGTCATCTTGTATGCGCCCTAGGAAAGCATTTCATTCACAGTTTCCTCAGTCCACCCGTCTGTAAAATGGGCGCCTGGCTAAAGGCAGTGGAAGATATTGTCAAAATAATAGTCATCAGCGCCTGTAAATGGCAGAGGCACTGTAAACTCCCCAGGGAGTAGAGAAAGGCCAAGAGTGATCAGGCCCGCTAGGGTTTTAATGGAATGAAATCGTGAGAGCGGCGATGACCTGGATAGAAAACGCATAATCCGCACTGCCATTGTTATTATTTCTGGTCTCCCGAGCAAACGGGAAAGTAGCCAGGTAATGCTGTACTGCTATCACTGCCTTAATCATGCAGGCTGCTGGGTCCGTGTCTCGTCACTCCTTGATCTCCCTCCCTCCGAGTCCTCAATTTACACCTTTCTCCAGCTGCTTGATGGAAAAGGGCAGTAACAAGCCGAAAAAAGAGAGACGGTGAATAGACGAGGAAGACGAATAGGTGGAGAAATGAGGAACTGAGAATAAAAGGAAGCGAGAAATGAAGGAAAATGAAATAACAAAGATGGATAAGAATGAAGAAGAAGAGCACACAAACTGTGTATAAAAGAAGGGCAGAAGAGGAAGGAGAAGTAGAAGAAGAAGACGAAGAGAAGTAGATAAGAGAAGGAAGAAGAGAAACGAAGAAGAAGAGAAGAAGACGAAATAGAAGAAGAAGTGAACGAGAAGATAAGGAAAAGAAGAAGAAGAGGAGGAGGAAAAAGAGAAAGTGGATAAGGAAGAGAGAAGAGGAAGAAGAAGAGGAGGAGGAGGAAGAAAGAGAGAAAGAGAGAGAGTAAGAGAGAGAGAGAGAGTAAGAGAGAGAGAGAGAAAGAGAGAGAGAGAGAAGTATATACGAGAAAATAAAATGACGAAAGACAAACACAATACGCATCAGCAATAACAGCAACTCTCTTATTTTATTTCTCCTATTTTTTCTTCTTTTGTATTTCTTAACCGCCATCTCCCTGTCTCCCTGTCTGTCCCCCTGATTACGTTCCCTCAGATACAAATCATTCTACGATCTGTTTAACTCTATTTGCCTTCGCTCCCTCCTGGCACCCGTTGTCCTCTTTTGGTTTCCTTTTTCTCCCCTTCACTTCCATCATTACCTAAGTACTCAGTGGCTGTGTGCGTCCGCGCGTGCCTGTTGGTCCTCTCTTAAACTGGCCAAAAGACCAGTTCCCTTTCTGTCGTTTTGTTTGCCCCCTCCACACACACGACACACACACACACACACACACACACACACACACACACACACACACACATTCACACACACACATATATCTCTTTCTCTTTTCGCTGTCTCCTTCTTTAACTTAAGCCATGTTTGCATTTCGCCCAGGCAACTTCCTTGTTTCCCCAGACACTTTTAGATAAAGACACACAGGTCTAGATCTAGTCCATGTTGTCTTTCACAGAAACTAGGGGCAAGGCCAGAGTCAGTTTGCAGTTGAACGTGTAAAAGGCAAAACAGTTTAATCAGAGTATTTCGTACGGGAAGCCACTCACAGAAAAGAGTTGCTGATACAATGATATAATTGTTCCGAAATATAACGTAAAGCTCATTCCACGTTTGCCTAAGTCAGTTTTTGAGGTAGATAGGTCTGTTGAGAAATTTAGCGCTCTCAACCTGTTGTTTAGAGTAACATCAAGAGGCAGATGTGGTTCTGCTTGTAGAACTGAGATAAAATAACGAGTCAAAATTCTACATTTGTTTTGATATGCAAAAAAAAAAAAGG
>JAWQUT010000340.1:300820-332125 GCA_033807755.1 Ellobium chinense
GGGGGGGGGGGGGGGGGGGACTAGAAGGGTAGAGCTTAAAATGATATTATTATTATATCACTAATGGAATGCAACCGAGGGCTTGGGTGGACGGTAAGGGGGAAGGGGGATGGAATTCACATTTTGTGTGTGTGTGTGTGTGTGTGTGTGTGTGTGTGTGTGTGTGTGTGTGTGTGTGGAAGCACAGGTTACTGTGATCAATGCCGCTTCTGAAATATTCCTGAGGTTTTGAGATTTTAATATTATCTAAAGACCATAATAGTCATAATTACAGTGAGTCGTCTACCCTTCATTTCGGAGGCTACATCCAAGTCCCTCACGAGTTTCCTTCGACAGATCTCAATAAGGCTTTAAAAAGTATGTAAAGACCTGAACAGTCAGAATTACAGTTGGCTTGCTACCCTCCACTTTGGCGGCTCCACTCCACCGCCTCTTCCCTCCCCTCCGCCCCAAATCTCCCTCGACATATATGTTTAAGACTTTAATATTACGTAAAGACCTTAACAGTCATAACTACAGTTAGCTCGCTGTTCTCCATCTTGGCACGCCAACCTCCGCCCCAACCCTCTTGCCAAACCCTGACACATCCCCGTCCCCGTATGTTAGCGAAGTCACACCATGAAACCAGCCTCATACTTTGCTTGGTTCCTGCAGCCTGTCGGTGGTAAATATTTAATATCCTCGACTCCCCATACAGTTCAAATTGCATTTCCTCGATCCTCTTGTTTCCTCAGAGTGGTGAGCTGGACTCACAGAATAAAATAATCTACAGATGCACGAATAGCTACTTCCCTCATGTCGCAAAACGCCATCATCGGCAGGAGACTTATCCTCTCGAAACGCAGCGAACGTTCATTCACACTTAGCCAAATCTAAAAAAACCCACGTCCGTTTTAAGGGTACGTGCGGCAGAAGGAGGTCATTTTCATTAATAAAGGGAACTTTGTCACTTTGGGGTGAAAAATGGGTCACTTAAGGCCAGGAAGGAAGATAAACAGGGGTATTTCGCAATTTCCTCCCTCCGTTGCTATGGAAACGCCAATTGTTTGGCCGCCATATTGGAAAATATGGATGATTTTTGCATAACTTTGGACCATTCGAGCTGGAGAACAACAGATGGTAGGATGCTGTTTGTTTTTTTTTCCATTTGAAAGATCACTTGATTTAAGATAGAATGTCACGGGCATTTTTTTGATTTCTTGGATGGCTTTTTAAAAATATTTTTTTTTTAAATGACATGAAAAACATTGAAAATTTTGAACTTTGAAAAGTCATAAAATATAAAAAACACAAGATATCGAAAAAAAAACCCCTGTGACAATCTCAAAACAGGGGCTTGGAGAGTTGTTATGCAAACTTTTATGTAAACTGGACCAGAAAAAAGGGATAGAGTGACAAAATCTGTGATTTTGAGATAATTGACGATAAAGATTACCCGACATATGGATTTGAGAAAAGGTGATCATTTCCTTTTGCATCAAAATAAACTTTTTTGAGACAGGTATCTTGAAAATAACTTCAGGAATCGATAACGAAAATATCGCCGATCAAGAAACCGCCCTAAACTGATTTTTACACAATTTGACCCAATTTTACCCCTACAGGGTGCCGCACTTACCCTTGTGGAAAATCTGAAGGGAGTAGTAGTTTGTTGTATCATCGAATCTCGCTTCTGAGAGTGAAAAACTGCATCAGCCAACAAAAGACAGTGTAACAGACTATATCATGCAATGGAAAGATTACAAAAAGAAAAAAAAAATGTTAATTATCCCCACTTTATTGTTTTCAATAGTCCTGTCCATAAGATCCCATTTTTTCAAAAAGCTCCTGGCGTCCAATATTGCGTTCAACAGTCTTAACTGTAAGATCCCATTTTGAACGACTTTTCAAGATGTCTCAAGCTACACCGAACCACAGTGAACACAGCGTTCTTTGGCCAATCAAAACAACCAGCGGTCAATGACATCGTTACAAATAAAAACTGCTTGCGTAAATAGATATTTATAGTTTATGCATTTTCGCTTGTTTGAATGTAAACAAACTTTTATTGATATTTATTTGCGGATACAGATATTCATATATCATACATTTTTTGTCTTGTTTGAAAGAGACTTTTATGGGTAAATTCTCATCATGTTTACAGTAATGGTTTCTCAAAATGTGCTTCTCTTGTCTTACTTATAGCTTATGCGTTTTCGCTTGTTTAAATGCAACCAGACTTTTATAGGTAATTGTTTGCGCAAATAGATATTGATATATTATGCATTTTTTTTGCTTGTGTGAATGCAAACAGACTTTAATGGGTAAATTCTCATCATGTTTACAATAAGGGTTTCTCAAAAAATGCCTCTTCTATCCAAGTGATAGTCGAGCTCTCTCCTGGGACTTTCCCCGAATCAGAGGCGGAGCTGTGACCACAACAAGAAGGGTTTTGGCTAGAGTTTTTTTTGTTTTTTTGTCTTCTGGCTTCGTTGTAGTTCCTTAGATCGTTTCCATAATTTGAGTTCTGTTATAATAATAATAATAATGCTGTTTAATATAAGTTTCCTATCCAGGCTAACGCCCACTCATGCGATTTTACACTATTTTTCCCCAGCAGGCCTGATCAGCCTAAAACTTTCTCTACTCCCTGGGGAGCATACAGTGCCAGGCACTGATCACCAGCATTCTAACAATATCTTCCACTGCCTATAGTCAGGTACCCATTTTACAGACGGGCAGACTGAGGAAAATGTAAATGAAATGCTTTCTCAAGGCACTTACGCCATGACCGTGGTCGGGAATCGAACTCACGACATGTAAGAGGTGACACTAGGTCTGGTTACGAGTAACTCCTCTTGATCGCAGTCGGTTGTACCAGATAACACTAAATCACTTTAAAATTCGACAACAACCGCAACAGATGGTTGCATTCCTATCGTAATCACAACTTTCCACCACGCCCCATTGGTCTTGCGATTATGTGGAACAATGCCGCCTCCCTTCCCCTACCCTCTACCTCCTAGTAGTCTGCTAATATAAGAGGGTATGAAGTGTGGATTTTTGAGAGCCGTTGTTCGTGAACATCCGACTGCGTTCCCATATCTCATGAACATAATTAGTTTTGTCTGGAGTCTAAGGGCCTCGAGTTACAGAAATCCTTGACGATATCTCCCTTCTAGTTCTACGTTGGTCTTGTTAGGCAGCTTGTTATTTCGAACTCAGAAAGACCAGAAGGACTGAGGGGCGGGCCAGGCTTAGGCAACATCAAGCGGAGACTAAGATTAAATAGGATTTAAACTAGGCTAAGCAGAAGGAAAAGAATTTTATGACAAAACTAGAATGCATGTGTCCTATAAACTGTTTCTATCGGTTTAATGTTACCATCACCGCCTTGATTCAGCAGGCGGAGAAGGGGGAGTGGGAGGGGGGAAAAGGCTACCAAAAATATATCAATTTTATGCCCACCCCTCATCATCCTTCATAGCTTATAAAGGCGACAAAATGCACGATAATTTTCCTCCCTATTGCTGATTATTCTACTACATATTGAACGTCGACCTATTTTTGACGTGTGTACAAATGACATCCTGCTGCACATCATGCACCATATCACACTTAATCAGAACAGTGTGGGCAGGAATTTTGCTGTCTTGCACGCCGTCATTTCGTACCAGTAAATACTGCTACTTGCACTGCGTGGCGCATGGTGAGCATAGGAACACGCACTGCTTGCACACCGCATTGCTTGCACACCATTTTCCTCGCGTGTCCCATTATTACACCGCAGCGCACTTATTGCAGCGCGCTTTTTAAAACAGAAGGTAAAGAGGTGAAAAAGATGCGTCCAACTAACATCATGTCCTAGGTTTAAGGCACAGAAGAGCAATGTGTGAGGATCGGTTAGGCCGAAAGGGCTGTGGCAGAGCCTTGTTTCAGTGAGCACGAGAAATATTATAACGATTAAAATAGAGGGAGGAGAGCGAGAGAGAGCGAGCGAGAGAGAGAGAGAGAGAGAGAGAGAGAGAGAGAGAGAGAGACCTTGCGTGTGTGTGTGCGTGTGTGTGTGTGTGTGTGTGTGTGTGTGTGTGTGTGTGTGTGTGTGTGTGTGTGTGTGTGTGTGTGTGTGTGTGTGTGTGTGTGTGTGTGTGCATGCGAGTATAGGAAGGGGTGTAAGTGTGTGCGTATCACAGGAAACGAGAGAGAGAGAGCGAGAGAGAGAGAAAGAAAGAGAGAGATAGAGAGAGAGAGAGGGGAGAGAGAGAGAGAGAGAGAGAGAAATGGGTAGGTGTGAGAGGAGTGTTTATTTTTGTCATTGCTTGGACATTGTTTGCCCAAAACATGGCCATATTTTGGTATCCGGGGAACCTGGAATATTTTCCTACGTAATTCTTATAACTATGAGTATACGTCATGTATAGACGTCTACCTGATTCCGAACTGACGGCAAGGTGATAAGTGCCGACGCAGAGGTCGCGGGTTCGATTCCAATCACATCACTTTTTTTCCTTCTTTCATTTTCTCTCTCCATTTGTCTTCTTGAGCACTTTCCACTTTATCCTACTTGATTTCTATTACTTAGTGCTCCGTTTCAACCTTGTATTACACCTATGTCACCACTAAACGAAACGACTCTGTCTTGTCCACTATGTTTAATGTTGTGTGTACCTCCCTGTGTTTGTCTTGGTGAGTTACCAAATGAAGCCTAACGGCCTTTGATTGAAGAGGGGGGCGGGGAAGCTTGTGGTGTGTGTGGGTCTCGTGCTTAGCGCTATGACTGCTAGTCTTGTTCGGCTTCGGGAAAGACCCCGGCCACTAAGCCACTTCTTTTGGAGTGGCGGCGTGGTCGTGTATAGACGTCTACCTGATTCCGAACTGACGGCAAGGCGATGGGTGCCGACGCCGAGGTCATGGGTTCGATTCCAATCACATCACTTTTTTTCCTTCTTTCATTTTCTCTCTGCATTTGTCTTCTTGAACACTTTCCACTTTATCCTACTTGATTTCTATGCGTATGAATCAACACAAAAGTCTGTAAGAAAAAAATGTGAATATTATTCTCCCCTCCCTCTTTCCTCCACACCCTTCCACTCCCATAATTTTTTCGTTCGTTCTGTGTCGTCAATGTAATGGAACCCCGGTGCATTATTTTTGCACGCTTTGTGTTTATTAAGATCAAGCATCATAACTTTATACACTCAGTCTGTGGTTTGATGAACGAAAATTCTTTAAATTAACTAGCCTTCTCCAATTACAAAATTCCTTAACGATAACTTCCTTCTTGTTTTGCGTTGGTGTTAACATGTTGCTTTGAACTCAGAAGGACACTCACACTGTCCAATCGGATATCTGACTTCTATCCTTTGAGCTCTAAAATCATTTTGTTCGCACTTTTCCAAACTTTGACAATACTCGCATTAATGTGGGAGCAAAAACCGCCTACACTTCCGAGGTGGCTGATTCAAATCTCTGCGAAGTCTATTTGAGGAATTCAGATCTTTCCCATTAAGAGTTCAGTTTACACTTTGTGCCACATAATATTATATTCCAACCAACGAAAGGGTTCCTTTCTCATGATCATGTAAAGTAACAAAATACGAACTCACATATTCACAAAAGTGAAAAAAAAAAAAACCGCAGAAAAGATCATACAGCGAGACAATCAAACAAACAAACACACGAACAAATCCCTAGACCTAAATCCCGTCTAGTAGTATTGTGTGCGTGTCCCTCTTCCTCCTGACCAATACGGATGGTTTTACGTCATCGGCCCGACACTACAAAATTAGGAAGTATTATGGGGGTTACTCAAAACTTCCGGTATGAAGATGGCGCCCCGAGAAGAACAGGAAATGAAACTGGCCCAAAGCGCAAATAGACGTTGGCCCTTAATTCTTGTGTTCGTCGAGACTGGTGAATGTGTCAGACAACAGAACAGGGTAAGAGTGCGAGAGAGAGAGTGATGGTGGGTTTGGAGTGTCGATAAAATGCTAATACATCTTACAACATCTCTCGTTTTTTTTCTCTCTCTCTCTTTCTTTCTCTCTCTCTCTCTCTCCTTCTCTCTTCTTCGTCTTCTCCTGTTCCCTCTCAATTCGTATTATCTTGATTATCGGCTATAAATAAAGTATGGAGTCTAAAGTCTTGTAAAGGGAGACCAAACAATAAAGAGCTGGAACTGAATTGGTCATCGCACCCAAAAGCAAAGTTCATTTTCTACAAGGAAGAGGTGGTGTTTACTCCATCACCTATAATAACGAGTCAAGACCAGTGGCCTTATGCATAATCCTTGCGTTAATTTGCGCACTGCGGGAAGTCCGGAAAACACCACTAATGTTTTGGAGTTTTCCCGTAATTACCGCAGTGCGCAAGTTTACTCAAGGATTATGCATACGGCTATAGGTCCATTATTGGGGTGGGTGAAAGGGAGGCAGGGGAAAAAAGAGAGGCACAACTGAAATACACTATTTTTAGCCGAACTTTTTATCTCATCCAAGGAACAGTGTTATTCACAAGGGGATGGAAGGCGTACAATATCTATAATGTGTTTGGACGTGGTGGCAGGAAGACTAATCAACAACATTATTTGGAAGTGAAATTTTCATCACACCAAAACAACAGTATGTCGTCTAACAACCAAATTATGGATGACTGCCATCTACAAGGTGTTTAGACCAGACTTGTCCATTAACGCCGTGGGAAAGAATAGGATACAGATATAGAAATAGCAGGAAATTAACTTTTCAGGGCACTTAGGGAACAGTGTGTCGTCTAACAGCCAAATTGTGAGTGTCTACCACCAACAAGTCCTTTACTTCTATTAACACTTCTCATATTTATGAGGTGGGGGGGAGGGGNGGGGGGGGGGGGGGGGGGGGGGGGAGGAGCTAAACAAAAGTAGAAAGGACTAAATTTTGATCGTACCCAGTGAACCGTGTGCCTTCTAACAGCCAATATGTTGCTGTCTGCCACCTAGGATTATTCTGGGCTGAGAGGTGAGGGTGACATGAACTTCTCGTCGCATCATGGAAGCAAGTGTCTTCTAACGACCAGACTGTGAATAGTATGTATCACGTGAAAATGGCTCAGACTAAGTTTTTTAACGGATAATAATAATGAAGGTGAAGGAATGGGAAAGGGGAAGTGACATTCCAACGTACACAAGGAACTGTGTGTCTTCTTGCAACCACCAGTTGGGTGTCTGTGAGCTATGACGAGTCCAGTCCTGGCTCATGACATGCCAAGGAGGGTGGGAGAGGAGTCCCCGGAGGGGGCTTTGAAAGCTGAACAGACATGGTGGGTGACTAACCTATAATCATCACATCGCAAAATAGGAACAGTGAGTCTTCTAACAGCCAAATTGTGGATGTGTACACTCTATGTTACGGAGATGGAGGAGGGGAGAGGGCTATATAGAAACTGCAAGAACTGAAATGTCAATGCCCGCAAGAGACAGGTGTTTGTCTGTCACGTACTACTACTACTAGAACAGTCCTAGCTCATTAAGTGCAGAAGGGGGTAGGGAGAAGGATGGATAGGGGAGCTGAAAGTTGAAGAGGCATGGTGATGACTAATCTATTCATCGCACCATGGGAACAGTAAGTCATCTAAAGTCAAATTGTGGATGTGCACAATCTACCACTAGTCCAGACTAAACATGTTGATAGAGGATGTTGAGGGGNGAGAGGAAGGGGGAAGGATTAAACAGACAGTAAGAACTGAAATTTCAGTAACCGTGTGTCTTGTAATAGCCAGCAGATGTTTGTGTGTCACCTATAACAAGTCCGAATTTGGCTCAGGAACTTGGGGAGGGGNAGAGCTCACGTTACAATGGGACTCCCCTGGCCATACTGCTCACCATCATTAGTGTTGGCTGGAGGGCAAAGAGGGGGAGGGGAGGGGGAGTGGGAGGGGGAGGAGCTAAGCAGAAACAGTAAAGACTGAACATCCTTGTACTCAGGGAACTGTGTGCCTTTTAACAGGCAAGAGATGGGCTGTCTGTCACCTACAACAGCCAGTCTTCAACAGTCACACTAACAAAGTGCTAATGCAGCAAGCAACACTGGTTTTATGTGGCTAGACATGAGGTCGCGGTCGCCTATACTTGTCACTCTATCTTTGAACAATGAAGAGGTCTTCTAGTACAGCTGGTGGCCGCATGGAGGAACGTGAGAGAGCCACATGCGCTTGAGCGCTTCCAGACCACTTGGAATAGTCGCAGGAGGCTGTTGCCGAGTCAGAACCGATGTGAAATCTGATTTGTCGCCCCGTGAGATTCTGTCCCGCGGACAAAATGTGATAGTGAGATTCTGTCCACCCNACACACACACACACACACACACACACACACACACACACATCCTTTTCGTCCAGTGAGATTTTGCCTCCCCTTGTTTTAGGTCTGCCAGACCACAATCTACAAACCTATGATAGTATATCTCATTTGTGTGGTTTAATTGTAGTCTTTCTCTCTCTTGTCTCTTTGGTGTTCTTCTTTGCCTGACTGTATTTCTCTACCTGTTTGTCTGTCTCTCTTTCAGTCTTTCTGTCTTTCTCTCGCCATGTGTCTCAGCCTGACTGTCTCTTTCGTCTGTTTCTCTTAATTCTCTCTGTTTCTTCTGTGGTCTCGCTATGTCTGTCTGTCTGACCCCATAGGCTCCTACATAACGATTCAAAATAATTTTGGTTGGGGGTAGGGGGAGGGAGGGTAGAGAAAATGTCACAATCAGGTTTTGTCCGAGTGGCACAGAATCTCACTATTAGATTTTGTCCGCGAGGACACAAATCAGGGGGGAACAAATTCTGATACCCTACCTGCCGAAGACAGGTTGGCCACAAATCACATTGCCATCGAAAGAGCGAGCATCAGAACTTTTCGATGCACTCTTGGCTGGGTAGCCAGGCACGTATATGTTTGTCATGAGTACAAGGAAACAAGGTCCCAACCCAAATATCACATCGATAGTCCGTGTCCTGTCTGCACTCCTATGATGTAATCCTGCCGGATTCGGACTAGACACGTCACGTCGTGGCGACGATTTATGTCTTCACTTTCTCCTTAGCTAATCGGACGACGAAGGACTCATCATATTGGGCACGTCGCGACACGACTTTGAAGACATCAGAAAGACCAAGGGAAAGATGTTTGCCTAGGCCATGACTGAAGTGTTGTGGCTGCTCCGAATCAAGATGCAGACACGAAACGTCTTGTCCTTGTGACATTGTTATATCCTCTTTTTCACCTTGTGCATTGACAAATGTCATTCTACCAGAACATACACGTCACATCCCTTTACGCCACGTCCCTGCACGTCACGTCACGTCACGTCACGATTTTGATACCATCCAGCAAGAGTTCAGAGGTCCTTCCACGTCACGATCGTTTACCGTACTGTGTCCGAATCTACAGTAGTTAATTCACACCCTAAATCATCATTCCTCAACCTCAGGGACATCTTGTCCTGGTATTCTTAGGTCAGAAAACGTCCTACTTTCATGGACTATTGTAATTGGTCTCAACAGATTGTGATGTTCAGTTAATATGTGCTATGACCCAGACAGTGCGCCAGGATCAGGAAGTAAAATGATATTCTCAGTCAGTGCAAGGCATACCAAATCAGTGTTCCTTTGCTCATCAATAATAGGAAAAAATCCTTAAAAGAGACAAAAAAAAAAAGGAACTATTATGGGGAAAAATCAACAAGAAGTGAACGCTCCCGCGTATGCAACATTACTGGCAAAACGTTGTCCACAAAAAGCAGAGTTGTGTGGGATCAACATTATTTCCCACAAGTTTTAGTTTTGTTAAGAGACCTATTGCCACCTGACGACTTGCTAGAAAGCTGAAGGCAGTTATTAATTTGTGTCTAATTACATTAGGTGCTTAAGTGCACTATATTTGTCATATGTATGCGTGTTTCCAATGCAATGAAAGACACACTGCATGTGATGTGCATTTTAGTACCAAAGAAGAAAATGGTAAACTGTTTCTGAATCATTTTTATGTGACATCTATCATGTGCGGTCCTCTTACGACAGAGTGTCATGAAAGGTTAGTAAACATAATAAACCAGCATTAACGTCTGTGCTTTTGTATTGTCTGGTTCTCTAAACTGATAGCGCTTTGAAAGTAAGGAGAGGAGAAGGGCTTTGTTGTTGCCGTTTTGCCCCTGACTTTGCTATGTTATGCTTGTAAATTTGAATGTCACCAAACTGTCTTGTATTGAGCTCTGAGGCCTTTACGAAGGGGCAGTTCGTATAAAAAGGAAGTATAACTTCTGGGTACGTACAGTGGAATGTTGGTTGAAAATGAAAATGAAACTACAACTTTTATATGTCCCGTAGGAAAATTGATTTACAACATCATACAATGTTATACATCTTAATTAGAATAAATACACATGATGCATGCAAAACACATAATATTACAGATGTAGTATAAAAAGTCACTGCTGGTCGCCCGCGGTGCAGCGCCCTGGTCCCCGTAGCTCTAACGCCAGATACTCATGTACCACTTGAGTCGAGTGAGGAAAAGGGAGTGAAGTGTCTTTCCCAAGAACACAACAACGTAAGTCTTCCGCTCCGCGAGTCGAACACGAAAATCTTAGACTTGACAGTCTTCATTTTCTGAGAACGATTCAAAACTCCATGGCCACCTTGCATTCAGGGATGGACCGGCACATCTACGGTCTTTTTAATAAGAACGTCCATGGAGGTCACACGTGGTGGAGGGGTTAAGCTAGACAGTGTTGTGCTGTACGTCAGTTTTAACAGTGTATTTGATTTTGGTAATTGGTGTAATGTTTTGAATACAATACAATACAATACAATACAATACAATACAATACAATACAATACAATACAATACGACACGATACGACACGACACGGCACGGCACGGCACGACACGATACGATACGATACGATACGATACGATACGATACGATACGATACGATACGATGGCTAGTCGTGAAAAAAGACTGGGTTTTCCAATATCTAATCTATCGTGTTTAATGCATGACTTATTGCCACATTTAGTAAATCCTTCCCCTGTCGCGACTAGTAATTATGTCGAAGAGATATATCATAATACAAGAGGGCACGGAAGGTAGGCCTTAAATGTAGGAGGTGGGAGAGAGGGGGGCGCAGAGGAAGAAGGAAATTCCAGTTGTTTTCCATGTCCTTGTGCTGAGGTTATAAATGGAAAATTTAAAAGCGAAAGTATCGATGACGCCGGGTTTTTTTTTCTTCTTTCTCCCATTTGGTCTTCTCCACGGTGTTATCCCTGGCCACTTGTCACCAGTTTTTTTAGGCCTAACGGAAAGAGGAGAACTCTCAAAATGGAAATTGCCAGATTTGTTGTTCAATTTGTTTGGTGTAATTTTAGAGGTGCTTTTAAGGGGAACAAAAAGAGAGATACGACGAAAAATGTGGAGGGAGCAGCATCTGCTCGGAGTGGGCATTTAGGTATTTGGGCATTTAGTTATTTGGGCATTTAGTTATTTGGGCATTTAGTTATTTGGGCATTTAGTTATTCGTGTTGTGTTGGTGGTAGTGGTAGTAGCTGTGAAGTAGTTTGCTTAAAAAATAACAGACCTTGCCCGGTATGGATAGAAAATGAGTGTCTGCCCTCTGTGGGTGTTTTTTACGTTATTTATCTTTGACAATAGTCGGCGATACTTTCTATGGTAATTTAAGAAGAAGTGTGGAGTTAGTCTTAGCGTGAAGACGTTGGAGGGCATTGACCTGATGTATGGAATCCAAGTATATACATTTTTTTAATATGTAATGGATAAAATTGCAAATGGGTTTGTCTGTGAGTGCAAATTGCTGTATGCACGAGGATGAATATACATGTGGCTTTAGAGAGCTGCTGTAGAGAGAGATAATAGGAACATGACACATTTATTTGATTGATAAGAGTGAGTGAGAGTGCATAGTTGTGCGTGTGCCTGCTGGCGCACAAGAGTGAGTGAGTAAGTGAGTCAGTGAGTGAGTGAGTGAGTGAGTGAGTGAGTGAGTGAGTGAGTGAGTGAGTGAGTGAGTGAGTGAGTGAGTGAGTGAGTGAGTGAGCAAGCTAGCGAGTCAGTGAGTGTGAATGAGTGAGTAACTCTATAAAAGAGAATAAAATTATGAGTGGCAAGAAGCAAGAGAACAATTTAATAGCGTGAGTATTCTCAGACACCGACGCACATGTCTTCACACAATACATGGGGCAGTAGGGTTATCGCATTCTTGTGTGAATGAACCCCCCATATAATGGGACCTGGGGTCTCATCATCGATAGCCCTGGGCTAGCACTTGGACACATCAAAGACTTTCAGATGTCAGGAGGATGGCGAAGGCGCCCTCGAAATCAATGCTCGCGGTCTCTCACATTTTCTTACTGGTGAAGAATCGGGAGAAAAAGAGGGAGAAGAAATGAAGAGGGAAAGATGAGAGAGACGAAAGAAATAAGGAGAGCGATGGAGCATGTGCGCTTGAAATCAATGCTCGCATCATTTTTTTTTCTCCAAGAAGAGAATGATAGAAGGGAAGTAAAAGCGAGAATAGAGAAGGAGAAAGAGCTGGGGAGGTGAGTGCATTGAAGAGAGAGAATCAGAGGGCAAAGACCAGGGGCTTTACTTTACCTTATGTAGAATTGAAGACATATCAGCACAAACAGGCCTACTAATATTTCTTGGTTAATATGGCAGGGCATACATGTGTCTTACGTCATTCGAGTAATAATAATTATAATCATAATCATAAAAATAATAATAATAATAATAATAATAATAAAAATTAAACAAAAAACAGGAAGAAAAAGAAGAAACACAGCACTTATTCTTGTTGCTGCGATAATGAAAAATTAGTGACAATAGTTTAAACACTGATTAGACATAAGTCTAGAACTGATCATTAGTAATTAAATTTAAGATTGAGACATGTGCATATATAGTCTATAGTTCTTTTTACATACAACATTTGCTAGTCTGCCGTAAAAAGTGATTATTTCTACCAGCGAAACCCTCCCAAATTTGTGTGAATACTCGCTATTGCTACGTGATGGAAGGAAACAATGGCAACCAGAAACCGTAATTAAATTTACGCGCGAAACCTCACAAAGTGTGTGAGAGTAGTCTCTACAACTACCTATATTTCCTGGTGGAAAAGTACTTACTTCTATGAGTAAAACGTTCCAAAATAAAAGTCTCTGTTCCTAATTTTATTTGTTGATGGGGAACACAAAGTCAACCGGAAAAAAAAAAGGTTGATGTTTCTGTCCATGAAAAGACAACTGGAATAAAGTCAACTCTGTCTGAACAAATGCCACGCCTATAAGACAACAAAATTTTTGTCAAAGTCCAAATGTGACGGGATACGAAAGTGTATACAGTGTGTCTGAACTCTCATATCATATTTGCTGAAGAACTGATTTTTATATTAAAAATGTTGATTATCACAGAGTAAAAACACACACTGCCAATTCCATCCATATTGCCTTGCGGTTTGTAAGCTTGAAAACTGAGCCAAAATAAACATGAACAATCTCTGTAAAACAGTAGTCTTTCACATAATTTCATACTGATTAAAATCATCCTTTTAGAGTTGACATTTTGCCTAACTATCTTTCTTCGCATAAAGTAAAGACAATTGACTTTTGTCCAGGAATGGTTACAAGTATGGCCCTACAAACTTCTATGCCACTACATCTATGAATGTATACAGCTATTGCACACATCTCCTAGCAGTGACATGGGCTAAGGATCAAGATACGGCGGGCAAGCATGCATAGGATAAGAAATATATGAGGCAGGGTGGGAAAGTTAATTGATATCAGTGGTGAGTTGAATCGTTTTTGAGTATAGTTACTTCCGATAATCAGGAGTGTCGATACAGTATCGAATTTAAAGCTCTGGAGTTTCGATATATTTTCGATACTTTCGATTTCAGTGGTGAAGCCTGTCTGACCTTAACAATATTCTCCCCACCCCACTTTCACCCCAAACTGTCTTTTAGATTTCAATCCTTTACCTATCATCAGTACCAAATCAGCTACTAGTTTATTCAGTGCAAAGCCAGTTAGTGGTATCGAACGTATAAACTAAATTTCGATCCAATTCCGATCCTGACAACCACACTAGCTACTGGTCTCCTCAGCTCAAAGCCTAGCGGTATCAGAGGTATCGAAAGTACAGAAAATGTATCGAAAATATCGAAAGGTCTATCCAGAACTAAGTAACAGAACAGAAAAAGACTCAGTACGTTCGATACTTAAAGTGTGAGAACTGAGTATCACGATACTTAAATATTCACCACCAGCCAGTTAACATCGCCTTGAAAGTGGGAGCAATTTTATCTGCGGACCACCCAATAAAGACAGCATCCATCGGTGCCGTGGCTTGATTCAGAACTGCCTCGGGAAGCACCATATTGACAGTCCAAAGCAGCCAACTGCTTGGTAAATATGTCCCAAGGGTGATATCACCATGGAAGGAGTAAGTCCTTTCTTGTTCAAGTTTCTTTGCCAGCGATGTTCGCACAGCGGGCTGCCCGATGGTGTCCACCAATAAATACTTGATTGATATCCCCCATTTGCCTACCATGAAACCTGCTTTTCTGGCCATGTCCAGCTGGGTTGTACTTTAACACTGAAAGGGACGGGTCTGGCTCATAAAACGGGATCTGAGTGCCAGAATAATATGGGTAAACATTAAAAAACTGATTAAAAATCTGCAAGAGCCAAAGGAACAGTCTCCGGTGGGTCCTAGGCAGAAAAGTTACGATCTCCGTTGAACCTGATGAAGAAAAAAATAACAAACTCCACTTGGCCATAGGAGGGAAAAAAGTATCAAACTCCACTGGGCCTTAGGGGAAAAAAAGTAACAAACTCCACCAGGTCTCAGGAAAAAAAAAGTAATAAAACTCAACAGGCCATAGTCTAAAGGGAAAAAAAAGGAACAAACTCCATCCGGTCTTAGAAAAAAAAAGTGACAAACTCCATTGGGCCTTAGGAAGAAGAAAGTAACAAACTCCGTTGTACCCCAGGAAAAATTTGTAACAAACTCCACTGGGCACTAGGAAAAAAAAAGTATCAAACTTCACCGAACCATAGGAAAAAAAAAGATAACAAACTTCATTGGGCCTTAGGAAAAAAAAAGGAACAAACTTAATAGGACGTCAGAAATAAAAATAGTAACAAATCCAGTGGGCCTTGGGAAAAAGAAGTAACAAACTTCTATGGGCATCAGAAAAAAACAACAAAAAAACAAGCAACAGACTCCAATGGACCTCGGAAAAAAAAGTAACACATTACAATTGCCTTCATGAAAGAAAATAAAAGTAACCAATTCCAAGCCAGTGGCCTAGCATATCGGATAATCTTTCACCAGAAATCAGACCGAAGTAAACTTATACGGGAGAGATTTCATCCAGTTTCGCATCTTTTACGAACCGTCATGCCAGGGCTGGTAGTCAAATGCATGTGGCAAATTTCTGGTGTTGCGGTCATAATGCAGATTGTGAACTAGTATCAGATGTAAATTTCACGTCTAGTTTGTAATGTGCGATATGACAGTAACAATGAGAAATACCACAATATTTTTATGCCTTTTTGTTATCTCTGCTGTAGCGGTCCACATGGGATCCGAACTTAAAATCCGGCTGGTAAGATACTGAGACTATAAGATCATAGCAAACATGAGATACACAGAGACAGGAAAACAGGGAAGCCATTATTATAAACTAATATTGCTAATTTCACTAAATTTCAAACCAGATAATCACAACCTCCGCTTAATCCAACATTTCCCACATAACAAAAGTCTTTATTTCTATGTGCAAGCCACTTGATAATTGAAACTCCCTTTTAATACATAGTTTTCTCTTCCAGAGAAGTTGCGATTATATGGAATCGACTGCATAGAGGCATTTAAGACGATTAGGCCCTGGAGCCTCAAAGAAAGAATGATAGATATTGAAATATCCTTGGCACGCCGTGATTTAAAAGCCCGCTCTGCATACTGGACGTAGCAAAAGTGCATTCAATGTAGGCAGATCCTGCCTGTCCGAATGTAGAACCCCGAAGACATATTACATGCCTAAATTAAATACTTTGCAGATAGCCGGCTGTGTTAAAGAATTCCGGGTTTCAGAAGTTTAATAGCCAATGGAAAATTGCCGATCTGTCGACCTTGGATCCATTTATGCAATTGAGGCGCAAAGATAAAATTAAGGATAAAATTACTCGAATCTTTTCAGTCTGTACATCCGTATTTTTTTTTTTACTTTAAACGTGTTTAACAAGGCTAGCAGATAGAGTACACACCGAAGTTGTTTCGCTGTTAAGAACGCACAGAGATTGTTGTTATTTGAGAACTTGCGCATTAAAGATGCGATCTCTCACCATCGAAAGAATTACATGAACTCTGCATGTTGAAAGCTACTAAAGCACCAGTGCACAAACGTGCCCATCGTTAATGCGCACACTGACAGACAGGAATGTACGGCTGACAGCAAACTTGAACACAGGTTTTATAAGAAGTACGATTTACTTGCTGGAAGAGAACTGTTACATAGACGGCACTAAGTTACTATGCTTTATATCTTCCGATGCATAAAGTGTATGCGCTCCGTTCTAAAGCAGCAGACCAACATAAATAATAATGTTCACTCATCACTTAACGCCGATCTCTTTCTGTCAAGATTTTCTTTTACTACCTTCCTGTTCCTTCACTCACGAAATTGTAAATATAATGTGATCCTTGTTGTGGACATTGCTACAACCAAACATAACACTAAGAGCATAGGCAGGCAGCTGCATGCTCATTAAGGTTGCAGGAGCCTAATTGGTCCAAAAAATTGGACTATCCGAGTCGATAGTAGCAGAGTATAAAGGATAGATTGTGTAGAAATAATCATATAACATGAAACCACACCGCAAAAGTGGTGAAATTCAGTTTTGAATTTGTAAAAAAATAATTGTTGCAGGCAGTGTTTCCCAATGGCTTCAGCGGATTTCATTTGTGCGGACCTGTGATCTGCAAAAGAAGGCCAAATTTTTAACCCCTTTTCATGTAATTGAAAATTGTGAAAAATCTAACCGAAGGATCCCCACCGTAAACAGTATATAATTTGAGCACAGTGATGGCACCAGACCTGCAGACTAGTCTTGGCCATCTCGGAAAATTCCTGTGGTTAGAGAAGAAATTTTTATTAAATGGCTCAAAGAAGCTTTTACAATTTGGCTCCTGCAACCAAAAAGAAAGGAAGAAGAAGATCGTGTTAATTATGCACTGCTACAACAACGTGTCAGTTCTGCATTGCTGCAAGCTCACGAGAGGACACATGCACCTGCGACTAGACTGACAAATCCGTGAGTAAAGCTGACATGTTGCCGTTACAGCCAACATGTTTGTGTAAGTATGAAATTACATACGTTCTTAGGTGAAATAAAGGCGATTGAGTTCTTATTTAAATGTATTTTACAGGCAACTGGATTTAATTTCAAGGGCTATGTATGCTTTTTCATATAGGTTTCATAAACATTCTTGACAAACAAAATATTATAACAAGAAAACAATAACATGTATAATTACATGAGAGTTATATAACCAAATAAAAATAAAACGGCAATAAAAAACGAGCAACATCAGAACAAACAGAACAACAGAAAAACAGAAGAAACAGAACAACATCAAATCTCCTCACTTTTTTATTATTTATAGCAACAATACTCCTAGATGTAAACCATATATCAAGCTATGTTAATTTTTACTATTGCATAAAAAGTTAATAAAACCTGAATATGTAATCAAACAGACGAGCTTTCCAGTATTACGAGTAGTTTCGTGTTTCTAATAAAAATGAAATGTGATGCCCAGATGATTGAAAGCTTACAAAAATACGAACCAGGTAGTCAGTACGTAAAAGTCATGCGAAGAACAAGCAGAGGCGAAAAGAGATATGAGAAAAAGGTGGAATAGGTTCATTCCCCGTCTCTGCCGATGGTGGGAACTGAGAGGGATAGTGGTCTAACTCTTGTGGCTGCATATTATACACTCTTCCCCTCCANATCCCTCCCTCCCAAAAATTAAACCGTATTTAATTTTTGCACATACTTCCTCCACCTCCTTACCTAAAACCCGTCTCCAGACGTTGGCACAACCTTACGACCCCTCCCAACGTTAGCTATTACACTTAAACTCTAACCAATAGTAACAGGGCTCTTCCTGCTAATAAAATGTACTTTAAAAGACAAAGAAACGTATTTAAAATCAATTTGCCATCTTTTTTATCTTCTCGTCTCCCACGATTAACTTTAAGAATTTGCTTTCGCTTATAAAGGAGCATTCTCCTCGACAATGACAACGACAACAACAACAGCAATAACAACATCAACATCATCATCATCAGCATCATCATCAACGTCACTATCATCATCATCATCATCATCATCAACAACAACAACAACAACAACGACGACGACAACGACAACAACAACAATAACAACATCAACATCATCATCATCATCATCATCATCGTCATCATCATCATCATCATCAACAACATAAACAACAACAACAACAACAACAACAACAACAACAACAACAACAGCAACAGCAACAGCAACAACAACAACAACAAAAATAATATGGAACCAGCTGTGTATTGATTTGCGTGTGAGATTTCAGATCCAGCTAGAGCAGATAATCCCTGATTAGGGCATGACCTGAAGGGAGAAAGAAGGAAGGAAGATAAGTGTGACGAGAGAGGGTCAGGAGTTCAGCAAAGAATGCAAGAAGGAAAGAAGCAGAAAGAAGTGGAAGGAGAGAAGGCGAGAGGGAGGTGGGAAAAGAGCCAGGGAGGAGGGGGCAGTTTTTTTTTTTCAATTTGTGTGAACCAGATTCAAGATTTTGTCGTCAAGCAGGTCTCAACAGTCTTGTGTGTGCCTGTGTGTATGTGTGTGTGTGGGGGGAGGGGGGAAGGGGGTCGAGGAGGAGGAGGAGAAGAGAGACTTTAAGGTCATCAGCACTTTTACAGTCCATCTCACAATATCGGTCAGCGCGGCCTCGTTGGAGTTTCCTACAAAATATCATGGCATGCTAGCTTCTGACATAGACAATCACTTAGGCCACATGTATAGTTGCGTGTCTGTAACATTTTTAATGCGCAGTTTTCTGACACATAGTCTAGGCCTACATTCTTTCCCCGTTTTTTCCTGAGCGGTTCCTTTGCCCTGAAAAAGGCATGCATGCCCGGCATCCTGGCATTAAGCTAGCATCGTCTACGCCTGTTTGAAAGAGGAAGATGCTTTGGCCAAAGGGAAAGAACCTACGCATACTTTCGTTCTATTTATAATTTAATCCGTGCGTGCCATGCATCGGTAAAGCCCCCCTTGTTATGGGGATGACCTTTGACGTATTTCCTATCATCTGGAAACCACGCTGACCTTATTCAAAGGAATTAGAAAGCAGCTTCATCACGATCCAGAATAGTTAGGTTGAAGGTGTAAATCAATTTTTGTAACACAGAGAGATAAACAGCGGTTTTCCCCACCTACAGATATAGACTGAACGCCAGTATCCAAAAGAGGACTAGTTTCATGTTCATTGACCCCTCGAGCACTGTGAATCTAAAATCACTACTGGTCTTTAGAACATGCTTGTGCACAAAATATTTAACCACGTTGTCGCTCGGTAGCTGTGGGCACAGATGTGTATTGAGCAATAATTTTATTTCATCAAAGTAGAAACACCTGCTAACACAAAAACAATCGTGATTTTTTTTTTTTAAATGTGGAATGGCTAAATGTGCTGTATATCTCAAGCTTCAGCGAGATTCCGATTGTGGCTTAGCCAATATTTTGAAATTTTATTAACGTGAATACAATTGGCTCCAGTATTGTCGATAGCTGATATCTCATATTTCAATCCCATAGATAGTTGATATCTTACAGTTTGACGTCACCCCTGCTTCTCGAGAAGGCTTTTGAGGTTGAGAGTCGAAAGTAGGACCGTTGGGTAATTGAGACTCAAAGCACAGGTCAGTTGGATGTTCTTTAAGTTTTCACTGGCATAAACCATGTGTTAGAACTTTCAGAAGTCATTTGAAAGTTTAGGTCCCCGGTAAAGTTTGCATTGAAAATGACACAAGGAAAGCAACGTGAAAACAAGTAAAATAGCCTTATAAACAATATCCACTAACTGAACTTCTGGAATGGAATATTCGCACCGAGGGCAAGTATCGGGAATACTCATTACCGATATCGACCAAGGCACAGCTTTGCTTTACTCCAAATAAATGTTTGTAATAATTAAATTGACAGTGTCTTAGGGTTCTGACCAATATTAATCCGTGTAAATGACCCACGTCTCGCACACTTTTCACGTAACATGACATTAAACGAAACGAAAGGAAGTTTGATAATCAATGCAACCGAATGCAGTACGTTCTACTTTACGTGTAATAATTAGGCTACTATCGTAAGACAAGATATTTTACGACTGTCGCCTATGCTAAACCTAAGCCTAACCAATTAATATGGAGCTGGTATTCATGCAATGTTTAAAGGGGTGTAAATCAGGTTATTGCTATATAAGGGATTTACCTAATAATATATACTATCCCGGTTTCCCGCATTGTATGTACAAAAGAATCCGATTTTTGCATTTAAAGTCTGCATTTACACCACGCCGTAACGGGACAATGTAAAAAGTGTAGCGAATTATTTCTCGCACATATTAAAGCTATTTGAGCTCAATGATCAAGTATAGTTAAATGTTTTTTCTTTAATTAAAAATAACAAAAACATTTAACTACACATGTAGTCTGTGCAAAGACAGTTTTATGAGAAGAAAATGAACTTCGTACGAGGATATGGGGAATCCACGACAATCACATGAATGTACCAGTGCTTTGTGAACATGTGCGAAGTTAGCAGTTTTAGTGCTTAAAATGTCCATGTGCTGTCCCGTGGCATATTGTATTTTGCCCATGTACCACATCTGTGGTCTGGGCTTATAAACTAATATGTACAAGAAATAATTCGTTACATTTTCCTTATAAACTTGTTAAACTTGTTGTTTGATAGACTGATCCCAGCCGAGGTTTAGACGGATGTACTTTTTGCGAGGCTCTACCCGTGGCTGGGATATGGGAATTCTCTTGACTGTATGAAAGTTGGGCATTACCAGTGACTTTTTCCTTTAACAAAACTAACAATAAAAATAACAATAACTTTATTAGTTCAAATATACAGAGCATACATGTGAGCAAACATTACAGATAAAGGGGTATAACAATTACAATTTGACGAGCTTAATGTACAGAGGCTATTTAAAAAATAAAGGTGACAAGAGGTTACAAACTAGTCTATTGCCTGTTGGTGGGTATACAATAAAAATGCCGTTGGTATGTGTAATCTTCCTTGGCGTCTTGAATAATGCGTTTTTCTGTGACGTAGTTTTCTAGACATGACTTAGTTTAGGTGACGTGGAAAGTGGAAATTCTTGTCACTATCTCGTGTCTTGGTAAAGACAGACATCTCACGCTAAAAATAGCTTGATGAGATGAGAAACCTTTGTCAGAATCCTATTTAAAACATGTGGTGACATTTATCCATCGTGTTTTGTTTATCTTTCATGTAAAACAGGAAAGAAAATGTTTACCACTTTAAACAAATTAATATAAAAAGAGTCGCTTAACATTGCAATCTGCACCGCAGACATAATGTGATTAAAATGAAATGCAGGCAAAGCTGTATCAGGAACGCTCCAAAAATACATTTTTATTTGTCTAAATTCCCAGAGAGTATACAGTGCCGTTGCCATTTAGAGGCGCTGATCACTGGTATTGTTACAATGATATCTTTCATTGCCTATAACCAGGTACCCATTTTACAGACATGTGGATGGAGAAAAATATGAATGAAATGCTTTCACGAGGTCTTACAACACGACTGTGGTAGGGAATCGAACCCACGGCCTTCAGATCATGAGTTCAACACCGTAACCAAACAGCTATTACAAACCCAAAACATTTTATGCCTCCCATGGTATTTTAGCCATTGACACGGAGGCCACACCCCTCACCACCCGTCTCTCTCGTCCGCCGCTGGCGGAGGCAAGGAAAGAATAGCATTTCATAACGATTTGAAGAGAACGTGAATGAAGCTGATGGAAATAAAACCTGTTACTTTTGAAAGTTTTGGTTTTGTAATCGATCAAAGAACTTTACATATTACTACACGTACTCTGATTTTCAGTCGTAAAAGATTTTTGTTCGTTATTACAGCATCTGAGACATCGTTGGAAAGATAGCCGACGCAAACTACCCTCACCCGTCTCTCTTGTTAGCTATTTCTGGTAAGATTTGAAAAACAACAACGAAGCATAGCATCTACACACGCAACCGCCTCGGAATCTTTGCTCATACATTTACTCAGTTACCTCTTTGCACTCACTCAATAACCCTACTAAGGGAGTTTGTCAGCGCCTCTCTCTCTCTTTCTCCTCTCTCTCTCTCTCTCTCTCGTTTTCTCTCTCATCCTTCTTTGACTTCACACTCACTCACTCACTCACTCACTCACTCACTCACTCACTCACTCACTCACTCACTCACTCACTCACTCACTCACTCACTCACTCACTCACTCACTTTCCCTCTCCGCCTCTTCTTCCTTGTTAGATCTCGCCTGCAGCCTGCCTGAATATGTCATAGTGTAACAAGGCACAAGTAAATTATCAAAACCGACAACACTTGGCTCTTCTCACCGGCGGCATGGTTTTTGACCAACAATGAGAGAAATACAATGCATTTAAAAAAAAATAAAATTCTAAACCTAGCGCTATCTACCCTCTTCACCTTTGATCATTGCCCCAGAGATCCCGCTCCGGCTAAGATCACGCGTTTCTTGTTTCCCCAGCACGGAGATGTGAGTTAAAGACAACTGTACACCAAACACCTATTTCACTTTCTCTCTTTTGGGTCCATACATTTTGTTTCTGACAGATCATCCTCCTCTCATTGTACCAATCTAAAGAAAAGGATTGAAAGTGGAAACAAATGGAGTAATCAAACTCTGGATTTGCGAACATGTGTTGTCCTAGACATAGCTTTTTTATTGTCTCTGAATAATATTGAAACACTCTTCGTCTGAGGAAAAAGCAAAAGTACAATGACGCCGGGCGGGATTAAGAAAACAAAACAAAAATGGCACGCTCTATACCTGACAAAACCTCTATTTTCATATAAATAAATAAATGTGTGACCAATAGCTGAAAATATATGAATATGCATTGACCTAGAACTTCTTGCTCGTTGTCTTTGAACAATATTGGAACACTTTTGTCATCTAAAGAAAAAGATATTATTCAATGGCACTGACAGGAGTCACAAATACCAAATACCTGCTCCGTAACTGACAAGATATCTATCTCCATCTATAAATTAATACATACCTCGTGGTCAGATGGAAATCAGGCTAATACGACATGACAAGGAACTAACAGATTTGGTAGGAGCCATCCAATATAGAATTTTTGTGACATATGGATATTGAAAAAAAATAATCCTGTTGGTACAAGAAAATATAATTATTTTATGGGCCACTGGTAAAGAATTGTAGAGAAGTCTAGGTTTTTGTAAGCTACATTTTATAACTTCTGTATAATAAAATTGATCTTTGATCACTATTTTCTTTGAAATAAGGCAGGTGAGCGTCTTCCCTTTCCTCTTAAACATTACTAGCCTCTATTATCTTAACCTCCCTCCCCCACCCCTCACACCCGCTGTCCAAAAATAACGATAGTTAACTTGACATTTTTTAACACCTAATTAAAAAAAAATAAACTTTTATATGACATCAATAATCTGACAGTGTCAAAATATGACTTATAAGCCTCATTTATCTGGCAACAAGTAAACTAAAACCAGGAAAGACGTAACTACATTCCTCGTGACGATCAAAATCAGCATGCCACTTAAACAAAGAATCTGGCTGTCTACCTACAACGAACTGAAATACAGTAAACTTCGTTGAATCGCAATACAGATAATCGCAATGTTCGTTTAATGGCAACAATTGCCACACAACAAAATTCTTTACTTCTATATAAAAGTCATTGGACAATCGCAGCGCCTTTTAATCGCAACTTTTTTCATGCCCCCGATGAGTTGCGATATAGCAGAGGACTATATCCGCTTCATTGGCTGCTAAAGGTGATACGGGTCTTCCGGTTGACCTCTTTCACTGCAGGTATCTAGCTTTGTTCTAGATTCAAAGACAATGTCAATTCCCATCCGAAGAATGGGGAAACTTGACCATGGTATAATTGTGAAACATTCAGAGCCGAGAAACTTAGAAGGTCATTAACCTATGGTTTGATTCACCATCTTGGGTTGTCTTGACCTGAAAAACTAAGCCTTCTGTTTCGATCGTGTTTTTGTGACGTCATTAGGAGTGATTGATGCCCCTGGATGTCACCAGAACCTCTTAAGAGTAAGTCTTTTTTCTGTCTATTTTATTTTAGTGTTTCTCGCTTGTTTTCCTTTCCCGTTTCTTTCTTTCTTTCTTTCTTTCTTTCTTTCTTTCTTTCTTTCTTTCTTTCGTTCCTTCCTTCTTTCTTTCTTTCTTTCCTTCTTTCTTTCTTGCACTCTTAATTTCTTTCTTGCTCTCTGACTTCCGTTCTTGCCCTCTTACTTTCTTTCACCCCGTCGTTCCTTGTGGATTTCTCTGTTGCCTTTTCTTGTATCTCTGAGGTCTTCCTCGCTAACATCAACTTGAGCTGGCCATATCGCTGGTTAATGACACCACGCACAAAAATGTCATACGGAACCAGTAAAAGTAACAAACTAATCAAGCCTCGTTATGCCTTTGTCCTCCTTAACCTTTGCTCACATGCTTAAAGCCAACGATTCCGATTTCCATCGATTGATAAAGGATCATTTCATCAATAATCACTTTGAGCCCGATTATGTTTTCCGGGCAGCTGAGAATGTCAAGAGTGATCAGGCCTGCTGGGGAAATAATAGTGTGAAGTTGCGTGAGCCAGGATGCCAGACTTATAAGATGCATTATTATTATTATTATTATTATTATTGTTTTTATTATCATTACAATCTTTTTTTCAGCAGAGCCATCAGTAATCACTTCGAACCCAGTATAAATCTGCTTTACAGGTCACTGAGGGATGGAATTTTTGTAATCAGCAAACATTAGATCGTGGAAATCTGGCCTCGCCCCAACGTTGTGCATTCTACAGCGGAATGAAACGTGTTCTCCCGGTGCCACTTGAATCCTCTTTGAATGAGTGTTTGACAGTTTTTTTTTTTTTTCTGAAAGAGCTGAGCACAAGCAGGCGATCGCTCTATAAATATTGCTTTCTTTTCCCCTTACAGTCCAACGCTTGTGAGACGCCATCATATCAAAGGGAGGTAATTATTGTCTTTCTGATCTAACAAGGGAAGTAACAGAGAAATAGTGTCTGGGATGACGGATGAGAGGAACACACTCCTTCAATCACAGGTGCTTAATATAGCAACCAATTTCAGGTATGTTTTCTGTGACACGAGAAGATGTTTACGAACGCACACAGAGAGAGAGAGAGAGAGAGAGAGAGAGAGAGAGAGAGAGAGAGAGAGAGAGATGGAGAGAGAAAGATCGATATTTATGTACAAAGACACATCACACAGGTAGATGCAGGTAAGTGTTTTTTATTAGCGAGCCGGCATCTGACTCAATATATATAAAGGCCGTGTGTTCGCTTCCCGACCATGGTAGCGCTTAAAGGGCCTTATTCATATTTTCCTTATTCTATTCGTCTGTGAAATGCTACCTTACTACAATAATAATTTGGTTACACTCTGGTCCAACAACAGACAGTTCTCACATTCAATATTCCAATTGCTAAAAGCAGTAGAAATTGTTGTCAGATTGCTAGTAATCAGCGCCTGTAAACAGCAGCGGCATTGGATGTTTTCCCAGGGAACGGAGAATGTCTGATAGTGATCAGGTCTGCTGGGGGGTAATAATAGTGTGGTGTTGCATGAGTGGGGAGCATTAGCCAGGGTGCAAGACTTATACGTAATCTGCAGTGTCATTATCATTATTGTTATTATTATTACTATCGTTATCATGACAGTTGGTTTTTTTTTAGCTCAGTCATGGGTCTAAAGAGACGAAGCTTAGATCCCAGTCAGATCGCAGACAAGAGGGCGCCTTTTACACGCCGCTAAACGTATTCAAGGAGAATTCTAGCGCCAGCTCAGATTCGAACGCAGCACCTTTCAAATTGAGGGACAAGCGCTCTGTACTGGCCAACCTGCCGGCAGGCGCAAGGAGATAGATAGGGTGGCGCAGAAATAGGTAGACAGATACAAGGCAGGGCCATTTATGTGGACTGTTCTGAAGAGAGGCCGATTTTTGTTTTATGAAGAGAGACCGATGTTGTCGATATCCTATTGTTTCTGCTGCTGTTACTTTTGCTTGTGATGGTAGCTGTGGCAGCTGTGGTGGTGCTGCTACAGGTGATGGTGGTGACGATGATGGGAGATGTGGTTATGGCAACGGTGGTACACATATATTAGTTATCGTGCAGACTGAAGTGTGTAATAGAGATAATGTTTGCGGTGGTGGGAATGATGGTGTGGTGACAGTTGTGATAGAACTAATTGTGATGGTAGTGGTAGTAGTAGTGGTGTTGGTGAAGGTAGCAGCGGCAAATGGTTATACTAGCTCATCGTAATCCTAACATTAATATCCCCAGGTTTTTCAAGCATTTTCATACCTTCTCTTCTAGACTGGTATAATATGTCATTCGATAAACTGTATCAACACTGTCACTTAGCGAGAAACTATTACTCTTATAACAATCTTTTGATGCCACACTGGCATTTACTTAGAGCTTCAAAAATAAAGCCGTCCCTCTCTCTCTCTCTCTCTCTTTCTCTCTGTGTGTGTCTCTCTTTCTCTCTATCTTTTTCTCTCCCTCTTTTACTCAGAATACTCGGCACCACTATCGATTTGTAAACAGATCCCTTTGTTACCATTTAACAAAGCATTTAATTAAATACAGTTTTTTTCTCCCTCTCACTCTCTCTCATTCTTTGTCTCTTTGTCTCATCATTTCCTCACATTTTGTTCTGTCACCCGCGCTCGTTACGACCACTGGATTGTCTAGTGAGGTTTACACTATTGTATTAAGTAACTGTTGGTAGTAATGGTCATTCTCTCAAACTCAGATCTTATCTCTTTGTCCAATTTTCTCTTTCTCTCTCTCTCTCCTTCTCTCTTCCTCCGCGTGTTTATCTGATGTTTTTCTTTCTTTTATTCCTCTGGCTTTTCTCTTCTTTCTCTCGTTTTTCTTTTTGGTTCTTTTTTTCTACCCTTTGATAGCGTAGCTAATAATATAATACTTCGGCGTATGTGACATTATGTGTGTAGGCGTATATAAGTAACAAGACAAACACCCCATTTTACAAATGGGCAGGCAGGCAACGCACCAGCGGCGAAAGAATATCTAGCGCACCGAAAGGCATCACAGACGAATGCATTAGACTCCGTGAAAAAGTTGGACGATTGGCGAATCGGACGGATTGAAAAGATCTATCGGAGATTGTATTTCGTTGCTATACACATTCTTTTTTTTTAAAAGAGTAAAAAAAAAATAAAGAGGACTGATGTGTATAGTTACCTTCTGCGTATTTTTCTACGAATTTAGGTGAAAACCGCATGTTTTTACGTTACGTAGTTCTCAAGAAATCTGTGACACAAATTTGGCAGAAGCGGTTTATTAATATAGATGTGATGCCTGCGCAATGTTCTTAATCTCTAAATACTATGTTTATTTAACAAAATGAATTACTCACAGTCACATTTGAAACAGCAAGACCCTCGTCCCCTTTTCCTGCTCACACTAATATCCTATTTCGATTTTCCTTCGTTCTCTCTCCCTCTGCCTGCTCATTATATTCATTTTGTTTCTGTCCATATATCTGTACTTTTCTATGGCTTTCTGTTTGTGTATCCATTATCTACTTGGCCGTCATTACTCCTGTCTGTTTGTATATTCGCTGGTCAGCCTTATGGGTGCTCATCTATCTGTTGGTTCGTCCTTGATTCCGTCTATTAGTCCATATACCTCCTTGTCTGTATTTGTGTCCATCCCTCAGTCCATCCATTTTTCGTCTGTTTCTCATCCCATCCGTCATTCCATCTGTCAACATATCTGTCTCACGCTCTCACACTTTCTTTCCTTGTCTTTCTCTACCCTTCGTCTATTTCAGCTCCCGCTGTGACCTGTAGGAATGTACACACTGGATAATTAGGGCAGGGTCCGGTCCCAGAATCGAATACAGTCCAGTGTCATCTGAGGCCACAGAGTCGTTGACCGATGCTCGAAGGCAGGTGTTTTCTTCCAGCAACGGTTCTCAAGTTTGCTTGTCCGGTATTCCCCTTGATGCCTCTAATCAATCCTCTCATCCCCTTTCTTTACCAAGCAATCCCGCGTGTCCACTGACGCCAAAAGGCACTTCTTTGTACCTCTTGACGTCATCAGTCATTTCTGCATACTCCTCCACGGTACATACCAGGCAGTACCGCTTACCACTTGACGCCAGCATGCAATACTACGCCCCTCTTCATACTACCGAGCAACAACGCGTACATCTTGACGCCGCAAGGTAATCCCACGTCCCCCTTGCCATAACCAGACAATACCGCGTCCCTCTTGCAATAACCAGACAAAACCTCGTCCTCCTTGCTATAACCAGGCAATATCGTGTTCCCCTTATCATATTAACCCACCCAAAGTTTATGTCAGAATATATGTTATCGTCTGTGATTACGTATAAAGAGATACACAATTAATTATATCAGTATTAAGATTAGCGACCATATACGCAAGCCTGCACGATATATTGTGCTTATTAAACCACTCACTGTATTCAAGCCTAACTGAATGTCTGCGAATGCCAGAAGAAATAATATGAAGGGTTTCATGGCAAAACGCGCTATCCACCAATATGAATTTTTAGCTTATTCTACATACTTCATGTAGCAGTAGGAGTATTTAGTATACATGTATAGTTCCATTCCATAGAAGGACATTTGATCTACATTATTTAAGACTTAAATTTTGCCTTTCACATAAAAATATGCTTTGAATATGGTCTGTTTTGCCACAACCCCCAAATGGTGTATAATGCGTTTTGCCATGAAGCCCTTCATATCCACTCGTACAAAGGCAACTAACCAATAAATTTAACACGTTCCATGAACCTGGAACCCAGACCAGAACTGTTGACAATGGGACAGCACTGGATACAAATAATAGTAAAGATTTACGTGCAAAGATCACATACATAACAACCAGATAATGAACGCACGCAGTTTTAGCCTCATTGGCAAACTAATCCATTATTTCACTCATACTCAATATTAACACAATAAATACGCAACAAAGGACGTGCACAGGATGTGCGCATCCTTAGACATTGCGCATTGCGTTCAGTTGCACTGCTGCATGTTGCTAATCAGGGACTGTGTCAACTGTGTGAACAATGGCGTCCAACTTGGTGCGCTGGCGGTAACTNAAAAGAATTTTTTTTTAAATATTAAGAACATGTTATTTATTTTGACCTATGGAAGAATCATCCTCAATATAAAAGGAACTCGCTTAGCGACAAACGCCCGGATTATGGAAGCTCGAAATTCCCACTATTTTAGTTTTTTTTTCAACCAAACAGGACGCGATCTACTTTATTTCATTCCTATACCGGAAATTATCTTCTTTCATAGCAGGAGGCTCGGAGTTATATTAGTAACAAACAACATCCTGAAAGGGCACTTAGTAGAGCGTGTAATTTCGCCAAGACCGGAAACTGCTCAACATCTGGAAATCCATAAGAAGAACTTGGCCTAGTACTGAATTTGCCGCATATGAGGTTCAAACTCTATTTTGCGGTGTTAGGATCTTGGACGCGTTACAGTATTGTTATTGTGTTATTATTATTACTACAATATTATTATTTTATTATTACTGTTATAATTAAGATGATGATGATGATGATGATGATGATGAGGATACTATTTTTCCGAAAATTTGGATTGTTTTTTCTACTAAAGCTTTTCTGGTAGAGAACGCCTTTTTTTCCATTTTTCAAATGATGATGATGATGATGATGATGTTGTTAGACAGTTCCTCAATATATATTTTTAATATATTATTCATAATCTATGATGATGATGATGATAATGATGATGATGGTGAATGAAATATTTTACTTTATATTTTACTATGTAATCTTGAGAGAGATGTTTTTAACCGCACAGCTACATGCGCACATAGTATTATTTTATACTAAATGCATCCAATGACGTCTATGCAGCCTTCCGGTGAGGGGCGGATTGTATAGCGTCAAAATCGTTGCGTCACAACATGGCTTCTGAACAGGTAGTGACGTAGACAGAGGCAAATGGGTGCAAAAAATTAATATGACTACTGCAAGGTTATACTGCATCGAATCTGGTCATATCACATATCATGGAGATTTGAGTTGAACGCTTTTTGATATGTATTTATTTATTTATTTATTTATTTATTATTTCAGTTATCCTTGACATTCCCGCATTCTATGTCTAAATAACGCAGTGTAATTACCCAGCTGCCAGTTTGAATTGTGCGGAACTTACGGTGCGTGCCTGTGACGTCATAATGAAGACCTCACAAAGAACATAGACTCTATTATATAAGGGGTGGGGGGGAGGGGNGGTGGGGGGGAGGGGTAAAGCAATGTTGGTTAAGGACTGCACTCACTCACCTTCTGGGGCTTTTCCCTTCGTTGTCTTTTATCTGATTCTCAGGAAGCTGTCAAAAGAAAAAAAAAAACGTGGATGAACTAGAAGACAATCTGTAATGCATCTCGTATTATCTTGTTATCTAGGGGAAAAAAAAAGAAGAAGGCTAATTTAAATTCCGTCGTAAATTTTCAAGTATCTGGAGTATGAGCAAGCGAGAGAGAGAGAGAGAGAAAGAAAGAGACAGAGAGAGAGAGAGAGAGAGAGAGAGAAAGAGAGAGAGAGAAAGAGAGAGAGAGAGAGGAAAAAAATAAGAAACAGAGCCGGGGAGGGGGGGGGCATAGAGATTATGCTAGAGTGCGTTATCATTTATACACACATAATGGCATTCATCCACTCCCACGGAGAACACACATGCACACTCATTATAGTAATATACACATTAAATTCACACACGCACACATACACACACACACGCACATACACACACACACACACACACACACACACACACACACACACACACACACACACACACCACACACACA
>JAWQUT010000340.1:344458-351958 GCA_033807755.1 Ellobium chinense
ATCTGTGGGAGAGGGTGAAAGTATGTGAGCGGGAAAGAGGGAGAGAGAATGAGAAGAGCTAGGCAGAGCAGAGCGAAAGAGAGAGAGTAGATGAATGGGGGTGCGTGAAGGATGCTGAAGGAAGAAGCTGGAGGACATGAATGAAGATGCGTGCCTGATGTATCATAATTGTGTATTATACTATGTTAAATTACTGTTTTTGGCCTAGTGCCTACAATAAACTAAACTGAAACTGAATATGCCTGTCATTGGATGTCAAAATCTCTTCCTAAGGAATACACACATAGTTAAATCCACAATGTTGCAAAATTATATTACTGTAATTTAACCACTTAAATGTGCTCTTATTTCGGCTTCCCTATTTGAACATTATTCTATATAATGTGTATGTTTTCCGTTTCCATCGGTTATAAATCTTCCTCAGAAAAACATAATTTTTGTCGTGATGTGGCGCGTGAGAACATTTTCCCCAGGTCACTATGGATCGTGTAATTTGGAATGCTCAATTTAATCTTCGATAACACTTCAAACGATTTTTTTCCAAAGTTGGAGAATTCAAAGCCCCGCAGTTCAATAACAACATTAACAACATCAATCGTTTATTTAGCTTTCGGAGATAGCTACATCAGAACAAGACACAAATAAGTTAAGAGAAAGAAAAATATTCGACAGCATATACGTAAGCACTCTAAAGTAAAATGGGCTCAATGCACATTGAAAGTAGCCCCTTTTGACAGTTGTTTGCATGATATATCTTTTTTAAAAAATCAGACACTTTGTCTTCTTTGTATTAGATATAATTTTGTGTCAGATCCCATATATGAAATTCAGATCCCGTTAGACAATAAAACTTTCACGCTTCATCTAAAAAAAATATTTATCTGCATCTATCGACGTAGTGAAGTATGCTATATTTCTATTGACTATCTTCTATGACTATGCAAATTGTTATTTTAGCTTGTCTGTATAGAAAACGGGGTAGATTTGATAGCTTTGGGTTCAAAAACTTCTCTTAAAAGTGTCCTTAGGTCTGAAAAATCAGCTAAAACGTAATTCAGTCTCTTCACAGAGAGATTATTTTTTTTTTTTTTTACAGAAGGTATGTCTGTACGTTGCAAATCCTGATAATTAAAAATAACTATAATTTTCGGAGAGGGGGGCGGGGTGGTATAAACGGGCAAAGATGGGTTTAGTTTGGCCTACCTACACTATACCTCTGTGAGTTTTAAACAGCTGACACCACATTAACCCAGTGTTAAAACGGTCCAGACTGTTGTGCCCCCCTGGGAATTATATTGGCTAGTTACACCAGGTATGCAGTTATAATAATAAGACATGACAAATAGTAAAAAAGTGTTAAGTTTGTATGCCAAGGAAATAACTCTAATCACACTCAGTAGGTACTGATGATATATGACTTATGAGTAGATACAGTAGACATAAGTAGAGCACTTCTTAAAAGGAACGTCGATTTGATCACCCGTGATGGCATGTGACAACTTCGTGTCGATGATCGGTGTTGGAGTTAAATAACGTTTTAAAAATGTACATCCCTCCGTTTAAGAATATTTTTACTACTGCTTTGGCATGAGTAAAATGCGAGTTTGAGACATATTATATTGGAAGCACAAGAAGAAATCTCGTCATGCCCTGGCATGTCATATCATTCAAATCATATTGTAGTTTGTATATCTGTCAATAAGTAACGTACGGTTTTATTTACTTTTTAATAAGTACCTTTAATTTGTACTTTAGGGGATCATTTAGCAGCTGTCATGACCAGTCTGGTATTCGCTATCAGGGGAAAATTACCAGGTGTCACCATTAACGTGTGATTATAGCTTCCTAAGACCTACCCTGATACCACTGTGTGCACCTTGTCACTGTATATCAGCATGAATCACTGATAAAATTTGATTTTCGTGTGTTTTCTGATAAAAGAAACCTAGAGTTGACCCTTTCTTTGTGTAGGATACAGGCATATTAGAATGGCAGATTTAAAGGACAGATTTATTTTCCTTTATTCACATCTTCGCATAAGTTTATCTTGTAAATGCTATCAAATAATGTCAGTATCCATAGTGTTGGTGCATTTCACTTGGATCTTCTTTTATTTATAGAATCTTTAACAGTAAAGCCTTGTTTCATCTCTTACCCATTCTAGCAGAGAAACTCACTGAACATCTGGTACATTTTTCCGAAAGCAGTAAGACTGACCTTTCCCCAAATCAAATTTAAAAAAAAAAGATTGCCTCGTGACTAAACTAGGTTAGCAGCTGTTAACTTTTTATTTGTTTTGCAGCTCTGTTTTCCAGTCAACACTTGCTACCAGTAACTATAATCGTTACTCACTCTTTCACCCTTTTGAGTCTTACTCCCATGCAACTGCAATTTCGGGATTGTTTGTCCTGGCTGGCTGATTAGGAAAGTCGAAATAGTCTGTTCATTTTGACATTATTATCATAATTTATTGTTAAGATAATTATATAAGGACAAAATAACATGAGATAGTGCTTGCATAAATGATTTGTTTCGCAATGAGCTTCGAAGGACGTGTATGTAGCAATAAAGATTTTTTTTTTTTTAAAATGCCATTTTTTCTTCAGTAAAATGACCAGGACGAAAAGTAATAGTGGACCTAACCGATACCCAGTATAGAGTTGCTTATTAGTTAATACTTTGACGTGACGCTTGAGAACATAAATCGACAATGACCTCGCGGACTCCAGACAATTCACAACCACCAGGTTTCTACGACAATGCAAGTGACAGGTCTGTCACAACTTTGGCGTCAGGAGACCTGATAAGCGACGAAGCATTCCAAAGTTTCCAGTGGATCTTTTACGCTGGTCTGCTGCTGATTATTGCTTGTTTTGGTATCGTCACCAACATCATAAACATCATCTGCTTTGCCAAGCAAGGTTTAAAGGACACAGTCAACGTCAGTTTATTAGGTAATCGATTTCTGGTAATAGTTTCAGTGTCACAGCACTAACCGTCACATCTCCTTTCTCGGGATTAATATTACACTAGGGAAAAATAATGTCTTTTCAGGTTAGTTCAGCTTCCAGAATACATTCTGTAGTTCTTGTTCTTGTATAATTTTACCGGTAAGGGTTGTCCACTGAAGCTGTGATGGAAGCAGATCAATCCGCTGGTCTGAAAAAATGGATATGGGCTAGATGCTGTGACAAGGGCTGTACCGACAGATATACCCGTTGGTTTATAATAGATTTTCTAGATTATGTTAGATACGAGTATTATTCTAAGCCTAATCACTGTAAACTCAACTGTTTTGGCTCCATAACTTTGATATAATGTCTTTGTTGAAATGATGTTAGAAAGTATTGTACAAGCATGGGACCAGAAATTTAAAAAAGAAAAAGGAACATGTAGTAGCCAATAATATGTTACTTTAAACAAGAATATGTCTTATTGACGGACCAAAGAATGTCCATAAGGCATCGGTAGTTTATTGGGTATTTTTGACAAGTGGAGCAACCACGTGACTTGGGAAGCCTGCGTGACATCACTAGCATAGATAACCATCGTACATTTTATTACAGTAAAATGTAACTCAAGTGCTTATCCTCAGGTCTAGCCGCCTCCGATCTGGGCTGTATGGTGACGGCCCTGGGTTCTAGCATCTGCTGGATCCCGGCAGTGCAAGAATCTGATATCCCGGTGGATGCCAATGCCATCCAGTACCTGATCTTTGGATGGCCTCACATAATATTCGCCCGCATCACCGCCTGGTTCACCGCCGTCATCACAATGGAGAGATGTCTTTGCGTCATTATGCCATTAAAGGTTTCAGCTTTTCTTCTTCAGTCTCTAAAGATTATACATACAACCGATTCTGCTTCAATGTAACTTGCTTAATATACTACTGTAGTTTCTTGGTAAAAGCTATAGGACACTCAGCCTCCGCTACTTCCGGTTTAATAGGACACTTTCAGATAACAGGATACTTTAGTTTCCTGATTAAAATTCTTGGATAGTCAAACCTTATCTTATTCGCAACTTATCCATGAGCCCTCTGAGCTGTTTTAAAGCGAAGATGATTGTGCCTGGATATAGTTTCTTTCATAAGTAGGAAGAATATAACTACATCAGATTTCCAATTGCAGGGGTCAGTTCAAATTTTCTTCATGTAGATATTCGACTCCGTGAAGTAAATTTCACTGTGAAATAAATATAAAGCGGGGAACTCGAGAAAGAATGTTAGTACCTAAGATTGGAAGTCGTAAAGTTAAACCACTGTTCTGAGTCCCATATCGCCATGTGTTATTAGCTCGTTTTGAACTCATATCGAACACTGTATGGACCATTTCTAGAACTCCAACACTGTGAGGGGAGGAGTGTTGAGGGTCAAGTGGTCCTCCACTCCTAGAGTATTAAGCCTTACAAGTCGGAGCAAGGAAAAGAGTCTCCTTAACTTTGGAGAATCAGGGACAAGTCTGGATTCGCACAACACAGGGGTTAGGGACGACTAAGAATTTCATACTGATTTGAGAGCTTGCGAATGTGCGATGAGATCTCTTACCATCGGAAAAATTACATAGGATTTACATAGGTGCTGAATGCACCCTCAGGAGCGTTCAACATGTTAAGTTTAAGTAATTCTTACTGAGGTAGAAATCTTATCGTTAAAGCGCAAGTTCTCAATTGATTAAACTAAATTCTGGAATTTACCTTCAGCTTAAGCAGTGACCACTTTGTCAAGTGTAACTGGGTGAACTGAGGAATTCCAAAGTAATTGTCCACAATTTCAAGTCCGTAAGACAGTCGATTTAACGAGTAAGAAGTATGGGCTCTTCCCAGGTATTTTAGTTTCAGTGTCGTGTAGTGTTTGGTCCTATTAACAAAGCGGATCTTAGGACAATCGTGGAGCACAGGGTAGTTCGTCTTTGTCAGCGGTCTATCGAACACTGGTGGTTTTAGTCTTAAAATCTCCGTACTAGGTGACAAAATATGTTGTGTATGCGGATGGTTGTGTGTGTATGTGTGTGTGTGTGTGTGTGTGTGTGCCAGTGCGAAAGGATACTTTTTATCTGTAGAACCAACGCCCTCAGTGACAGTCTGTGTGATTAATGAAAGACATTAATCCTGATAAAAACAACACTCTTACGTCTTAAAGCCCATAACACTGAGTCTCGATCAGCGCGAGAAAGTAAGGCCGCAGTGGATGACTAGAATGACTACGTGTTGTTATGCTCAGCTGTATAAGTTGCCGATTGACCATTCTGATACCAGGCTGACGAATCCGTAAGCCGCTTCCCGAGGTCTGGCAGGGCATCACAAAAAGTCATGATAATCTGACACACGCCTTTGCCGTTGGCCTACATACTAGTTAGAGCGTACATATATTTCTACTATGTCACAAGGGTTAAAATTTTTTAATGTCCTTTGTCTTGTATTTCTTCATTAGAGGGTTGAGATTAAAAAGATTTGTTTTTTTCTTTTTAGGATTTCAAACATCCAAGTAAATAAAGGCCGTACATCTATTCTATTTCAGGTGAAGAGCATCGTCACAACAAAGCGTCTGATCATCACCATGGTCTGCATTGTGTTCCTTATCTTTTGCAGTTTTGCTCCCGCCTACTACGCCAACAGGTTTGCTTTCGTATTCTTCCCTGTGAGAAACCAAACCATCCTAAGTTTACTACCCTCAGCCGACAGAGCTATTGTGGAACAGATTTCTCTTCCTATCAGCAATTTCTTCGTTCCTTTCACAGCTTTCGGGCTAGTCAGCTTCTTTACAGGGACTTTGGTCATTCAGCTGAGGAAGAAGACCAAATGGAGACTCAAAAGCATTACGCCTACGAACGCAGATTCCTTGTCCGAACGAGATCAGAAAGTAGCTAGAATGGTGGTTGTCATATCATCGCTTTTCATTGGCTGTTTCATTCCTCTAAGTTTTATCATTGTGGCCATGATTGTGGAGCCAGAATTAGCGGTGGACGGAAAATATAAAAATGTGCTTTACGTCCTTTCAGGCCCTACAATGTTTCTTCATTGCGTGAATTCAGCTATGAATATCTTTATATATTATCATATGAGCAGCAGATTCAAAGCCGCGTTTAGAGAACTTTTTGCACGGGAGAAGCAGGGATCTTCTTAATTTGCACTGTAATATTAACTGTACATGATTAGAGGAGGCGAGTCGCAGCTTTCGTCAAGGCCATATCTACATCCGGTCGAAGGCAGATATCTAAACTCAACATACAGATATATCGACAGAATTTTAATGTTCACAAGTTATTGCCAGATAAATGATTTCAGCAAAGTGCATACACTGGAGCAGTAACCTTAATACCAAATTGCTGCAACGACACAAGGTGACTAAAGCTAACAGTCCACTAGTATTAATATGCAGTTATCAAAGTAGCGCACTTGAGTACCTGATACTTTGAAAGGTATTTTTAAGATGCCCAGTACTTCAAACAAGGTATGGAAACCGTATTTAGCTGAATAAAGTTTTATTCTATAAATTTTAGACGTCGGATTAGTTGTTTGAGCTTCACAAGGACACATGGGCACAAGGGATTCAAACAAGAGAGAGGCTGACGAAATCTGACCATTTCGTTTGTTCCTTGGGAACATTAACAATCTATGAGCGGGAGAAACAACACGTTTGACAGCCACGAGATAACAGAACAAGTCGATAAAGATCCCTGTCACAGTTGAGGGCTCGACACAAATTATCGTATTTGGAATTGGGCAGGTTCAAAGGGAGATGGAAATGGGGAAGGAAGTAACTAAATGGCAGAGAGAAAGAGAGAAAAAGAGAGAGAGAGAAAGAGAGAGAGAGAGAGAGAGAGAGAGAGAGAGAGAGAGAGAGAAACAGACAGAGAGACAGACAGAGAGACAGACAGTGAGACAAAGAGACAGAAAGACAGAGAGAGATGGAGAGAGAAACAGAGAGAGATAGAGAGACAAACAGATGGGGAGATTCAGAGATGGATATACAGACAGAGACAGACATAGTGACAGAAAGACAGAGAGAGAGAGATTGGGAGAGACAGAAAGTGACAAAGAGACAGAGCGTGGCAGAGAGCGTAAGAAGGAGGACACTATACCTAATGAAATAAAGATACATAACTATTATGTTCATTGGGTGAGTGAGTGAGTCAGTCAGTCAGTCAGTGAGTCAGTGAGTACGTTTAGGAGCGAACAAAAATTTTCTTCCAAAGCTGTAGTGTCAAGGCCAAGACCCTGCTTGAAATAGAAATACTTGCATTTTATGACTGCGCTAAAATTAAACAAACTTAAGCCGAGTACTTTTCTTTAAAACGCATCACGTCTAATATTCTTGGTGCACCACAGAACTGACGAGATTTAAGACAAAAGGAGCCAATGCTGTGCTGAGTTTTATTTCTCAGGAGAAGTATATGTGTGGATAACATTTTTGCATGGGATCCCTTTGATAAGTTGATAATGGGTGTAAAATTTTACAAAGCCAACAGTGGAAAAACACCTCTATCTTTTTACCTTTAG
>JAWQUT010000340.1:356958-366809 GCA_033807755.1 Ellobium chinense
ATGACTTTCCAGAGCCGTATCATGGGGAGAAATCATTACAAATTATTGTTGCTTTCTTTGAATTCATTCTTTGAATTACTGTTGCGCTTCTTGAATTTTTACGTCTAAACCATAGGTCTAGTCACTTGCCAAACACTCACCAAGCACAACTACAATAATAACACGTCTTTTGTGAATATTTGACTGTATTCTACACCATCACTGTAGTTCTAGATGTCACAAATTACAGCATATACTCTTTTTATATAGATTATTTGATTCACTAAGAAAAAGACGGCAAGAACACAAATATGAAAGCCCGTAAATGTATATGACTGACACGTCATTTTCTAATTTATTTGAATAGCAGATTGCTTTCTGCTGCAATAACAATAATAACAATAACAATAACAATAGGTTTATTGCATTTGGATAACATCCAGCTGTATAGAGCAAAAGTAACAGCAATGTATTAACAAACTGCTCTTTCATCCAAACCACCCTAATATCTTTTGTAAACTCGCAGACACTCCCTCACTCTCTCTCTCTCTCTCTCTCTCTCTCTCTCTCTCTCTCTCTTTCTCTCGCTCTTCTTTTTGTTGTTGTTGTTGTTGTTGTTGTTGTTGTTGTTGTTGTTTTGGCTCATACCCTCACACACTCATAAATGAATAACATTCGTAATAGATGCAAGTTGACAGCGTCAAGGCACTGCCATTGATTATATTACACTGAGAGCTCAAGCAAATTATTTGGAGTCTTAAGAATACTAAGATAATCTTAATAAATTTGCACAGTTCCTTTAAGGTACCAGGGCAAAATGTGTTAAATTACTCTTTATACTTATTCATGATGGGTGGCAGGCCGTAATAACTTTGCACATAGGATATAGCCTCCTTTTTCTATAAAAAATGGACATTATAGTATGTAATAGTATTCATCTCCTACGTTGTTTAAAATTTAGTTGTCATAGTTAGTACAGTTATAACTCCCAGATTCAACTTTAAGCTGTGATTACTAGCATGTCACTGAATTATACTTTGTCTGCTGGGCACAATAAATCTATGTCTGCGACTGGTCTAGAAAAATGTTTTGGGAATTATATAATTTTCAATATTTTGCTGCTGTTCTTCGAGTCTGGTCAGTGTTTCTGTACATACCGGTCTGCGATTCTTCCTCTTTCATTGAATGCTAAACCCTCTTTCTGAGTAATACAAATACAGTTAAACCCGTTATGTTTATTAGTTTAACCACTTAAAGGTGTTATTATCTCGACTTCGTTCTTTAAACATTATTCTATATAATACATATAACCATTTTCTGTTTCCATATGTTATAAATCTTTCTCAAGATGACATAATTTCTGTCGTGATTTCGCACGTAAGAAACAATTTCCTTAGGTCACCATAACTCATATAATTTGGAGTGCTCGATTTAATCTCCGATAACACTTCAAACGATTATTTTTACCAGAGTTGGAGAATTTTCAAAGCCCCACAGTTCAGTAACAACATCAGCAACAGCAATCTTTTATTTCACTCTTGTAGATATATTCACATCGAAGCGTTGCAAACATAGAAATATGTGAAGAAAAAATACAAATATCGAAAGCATAAACATCAGCACCATGAAGTAAAGTGGGTTCAGGAAAAAATGAAAGTAGCTCTATGTTTGACAATTACTTGTCAGCCACCTTTTTTTCCCCCCTAAATTCCAGACATTTTGTCTTTTTTGTATGAGGGATAGATTTGTGCCAGAACCCACATATTATGGGAATTCAGATCCCGCTAGATAATAAAACGTTTGTGCTTCATCTAAAAAAAAAAAAATCTTCATCTTCATCTATCAATGTATTAAAGTTTGCTTAATTTTTATTCATTATCTTCTCTGACTATGCGAACTGTTATTTTTTTTCTCTATAGGAAATGGGTAGATTTGATATCTTCGCTTTAAGACCTTCTCCTGAAGTGTCCTTAGGTCCACAAAATTAGCAAAAATTAATTCAGTCTCTATACAAACAATTTCTATACGATGCAAATCCTGAAAATTAAAAAAAGACTATAACTTTCAAGGGGATATAAAATGGCTAAGAGGTGTATAGTTCGGCCTTCCCAGTTTTAAACAGTTTAAACCACACCAACCGGGTCTACATTGTTCTACACCCGGAATACACTCTGGACTAATGATGATGTTGGCTTGTAACACCGGGTATGCAGTTATATAAAACAAGCCAAATCGTCGATTAGTGTTAAGTTAGTAAGCCAACGAAAAAACTCTGGTCAGTGTCGGTATGAATAGATACCGCTGCAGTAGATCTAAACAGTTACTTTACTCTGAAGCACTTTTTAAAAAGAACGTCAATTTGATCAGCGCTGATGGCATGTGACACATTCGTGTCACCGATTTTAAGTTCGAGTTATATAACTCATTGAATATACACTTTCCTTTATTTTAAAATATTTTAAAATTACAGCTTCGGCATTTAAAAACGACGATTTTAAGACAGGGAGCAGAAAAAGCAACATACCTACCGTCAGCTCTTGACATGTCATAACATTAAAATGTATAATTTATACCTGAGTAATAAAACATCGTGCAAGTACTCTTTATTTCTTGATAGATTTATTACCTATTTTCTTCAGTTGAGTTTTAAACAGCACGCAAGCACATCCCGGTTGTCACTGTCAATAAAATTACCAGATGTGACCGTTTACGTGTGCGGAGACTTTCGCTTGATTATAGTTTTCTAAAACTAACCATGGTACAGTGTACTACTGTGCGCACCGGGGCACTTCATATCAGCATCAGTCATTGATAAAACTCCATTTTCGAGTGTTTCTGGCAAAGAGAATTAGAATGGCGAATTCGAAGGACAACTTATTTATTTTAATTTGTTTACATCTTCGCATAAGTCTATCCTATACTTGCAATAAAATGTTACAAGCATCCATAGTTTTGGTGCATTTCGCTTGGGTCTTCTTTTATTAATATGGCCTTTGATAGCTAAACCTTGCTTATTTAATTGCCTATTCTAACAGGACAGAGAAACCCACTGACCATCTGGTATAACTTTTATCACATTTAAAAAAAAAAGGAATGAAACTGACTTTTCCCAAAATCAAAACAATGAAAAAAAAATCCTGTTGGCTAAACATGGCTAGGAACCGTCCAGATTTTATTTACTCTGCACTTCTGTTTTTCCAGTGAACATGTTATCAGTAACTTTAATCGTTATTCAGTTTTTCACGCTTTCGAGCCTCATTCTCAAGCTATGGCAACTTCGCAATATTACTTCTCCTCCAAGCTGGCTGATTGATAAAGTTGAATTTTCTTTTCATTTCACTTACCATAATTCATTGTTTAGAATAATAATATCAAGACAAAGTGATATCAGACAGTGATTGCTTAAATTAACTGCTTTGCAATGAGCATAGAAGGACGTGTTACACAGGGAGCAATATTGACACTAACACTGAGAACTTCTCTTCAGTAACATGGAAAGGGGAAAAGAAATTGTGGGTCTAACCGATATACCACTGTAAAGTACTTTTTAATACTTTGATGTCAAGCTTCACAGCATAAATCTACAATGACCACGCGGACACCAAGCACGTTGCACCCATCTGATCTCTCTGACAATACGAGTGACGGGTCAGTTGGAGAATTGGTGTCAGAAGACCTGATAAGCGATGAAGCATTCTATATTTTCCAATGGATTTTTTACGCTGGTTTCTTGCTGATTATTGCTTGCTTTGGTATCATCACCAACATCATAAACATCATCTGCTTTGCCAAGCAAGGTTTAAAGGACACGGTCAACGTCAGTTTATTAGGTAATATTATTTTTGTCTTGTCTGGGACGACAGCATTATTTAGTACATATTCTATATTGGGCTCAGTGCTGCACTGTGGCAGAATATCAAATCAGCTAAGCTTCCAAAATGTATTCTGTGTTTTTGATTCAAATATAACTAAAATTCTATGGATGGTTCATTGGAACTGTTATGTAAATATATACAATCAGGTAGATTAAGTAATAATGGTTGATAAAGCAAATCTGTTTGCGAATACCGTTGCTTAAAATGACTCAGACGCTTGAGCTTTTCTCATTCTTACACCCATTCACTATATTTCTCAGCTGCTACTATTTCTGGTCGCCCTAAAACGCCTTTTCATTTCTCTTTTCTTTGTATGCCTCATATTTTAAATGTCAGTCTAGCAGAAGTGCTTGAACAGAAAGCATCGACTAGACTATATTATATTTTAAAGTAATTATACAATATTTTTCACAAGTTTTCTTTTTAAATATGGACAGAGCCACATTTAATTTCAATGGACAGTCTGTTGGTATTTTCGACTTGGAGAACAATCACGTGACTTGCTACTTTCTTCGCTACTACAAGCATTTCCCCCTGTGTCGCCATGCTCTAAAAATTTGAAACAACTGGATTTTTAGGGGAACTAAATCTTATTATTAAAATGTGCGATTGTGTCGAGATATAGGCCAAAGAGAACAATGATTAAGCATAGCGTACGGCATACGTTAACAGCGCACTGGACCCCCACAGATTTCATGACGTACGGCGTCCTTCAAAACCGCAGTCAAAGAAGCAGTCACTAAAAAAGCTAATCAGCGTTTATAATATAACTATACTGAAATGTAACTCATATTGTGCTCATCCTCAGGTTTAGCCGCCTCGGACCTTGGCTGTATGGTGACGGCCCTGGGGTCAAGTATCTGCTGGATCCCCGCGGTCCAAGAATCTGATGTCCCGGTGGATGCCAATGCCATCCAGTACCTGGTCTTTGGATGGCCCCACCTTATTTTCGCTCGCATCACCGCCTGGTTCACTGCCCTTATTACGATGGAGAGATGTCTTTGCGTCATTACGCCACTAAAGGTGTCAGCTTTTCTTATTCAATCTCAAAACAGTAAAACCGGTTTTGCTTAAAAGTAACTTGCTTAATAGCAAAATTCTCAGATAACAGAACATTAGAGTTTCTCGACATAAGTTATAGGATAATCAAACGCCGCTACCTCTGCTAATATGCATTTCTTTTTCACATTACAGGATACTATAGGTTCTTGATAAAAAGTTACTGGACAATCAAAACTCACTTTAATCTCTACTTTTCCACACTCCCTCGGAGTTATAATAAAGAGGAGTTGACTCTACCCGGATACAGTTTCCTTCAACAGTGCGAAAAACAGAACTCTATTAGAAACTCACGAACTCCAATTTGAGGAAACCGTTTCAGATCTTCTTTATGGGGTATTCGATCTTGTGAGGTAAATTTAACGTAGAAGTATTTAGCGAGGAACTCGAGCGAAAAATCGATTACCTGAAGTTTGTATTCGCCCTGTGGAGTCCCTTACTGCTGTTATCAGCTCGTCTCAAATTCATACTGAGCACTGCAAGGACCATTTCTAGAACCCAAAGTGTGAGGGGAAGAGTGTTGAGGGTCAAGGAGTCCTCCACTCCTAGAGTATGAAGCCTTAGAAGTCGAGGCAATGAAAAGGGTCTCCTTAACATTGGAGAATGAGGAATGTTTGTGAGCACGCAGAACACAGAGATTCGGGAAGGCTAAGAATATCATACTGGCGTTAATTGAAAGCTTCCGCATTATTAAAGGATCTCTTGCCATCGTAAAAATTACATTAGTGCATCGGTGATGAATACACCCTTAGTAGCTTTGAATATACAGTGTTAATATAATTCTTACGATGGTAAGAGATCCCACTTTTTATATGCAAGTTCTCAGTTCATTCAAATAGAAAGCTGGAGCTTACCTATAGCATTGTCAAATGTAGCGCGGCGAACTGAGTGACTTCAAAGGAGTTCTTCACAATTCCATTTCTGTGAGACAGTCAATCTCATGAGTAAAAGTTTTGATATATGCGATAGGAACTCGGGAACAAAGCATCACACAAAGCATAATAATATGGACTTTTCCTAGGTACATTATTGTGTTTCGATTTCGTCAATTATTGTGATCCTACTAAACTGTATTTCTGACAAAGCAAGTCTTGGAACGGTCGTAGAGCCTGGGGCACTTCGTCTTTGTCAACTGTCTATCGAACAGTGGCGGTTCATTACTTTTGTTCTTAAAATCCTTGCATTGTGTAGAATGTGTGTGCGCGGGTGGGGTGGGAACTGAATGTGTGTGTGTGTGTGTGTGTGTGTGTGTGTGTGTGTGTGTGTGTGTGTGTGTGAAATTTATCTGTAGTACAAAAGTACAAAAAGTGATAGCTTGTATGTGATTAATGAATGATATTAATTCTGACTAAAACAGTTTTACATCTTAAAGCCGATAACATTAAGTCTCGATCAGCCCAAGAAAGTAAGGCCGCGATGGATGACTAGACTGACTACACCTTGCTACTGCTTCGTTGTATAAGTTTCCAGCTAAGCACTTTGATATCAGGCTGGCTATTCCGTCAGGCGCCTCTCTCCGTTTGGGTGGGCGTGATGGGATAACCTGACACCCGCACTAACCGTACATACTTGTTAGAATGTAGAATGTCTCCCACACCGCTAGGGTTAAACTGTCACTTACTTTTTTCTTCATTAGGGGATTGAAATTACGATGGGATCCTTTCTTGCAGATTTCAAATATCCAAATAAATAAAAATTATACATTTATTTTGTTTCAGGTGAAGACCATCGTCACAACAAAGCGTGTGATCATTACTATGATTTGTATCGTGTTTCTTGTCGTAAGCAGTTTTGCTCCCGCCTACTACGCGAACAGGTTTGCCTTCGTATTCTCCCCTGTGAGAAACCAAACCATCCTAGGGTTAATACCCTCGGCCGACAGAGCTATTGTGGAACAGATCTTTCTTCCTATCAGCAATTTCTTCGTTCCTTTCACAGCTTTCGGGCTAGTCAGCATCTCTACAGGGACTTTGGTCATTCAGCTGAGGAAGAAGATCAAATGGAGACTCAAAAGCACAACGCCAGCAAGCGCAGATCTGATGTCCGAACGAGATCAGAAAGTAGCTAGGATGGTAGTTGTCATATCATCGCTTTTTATCGCTTGTTTCATTCCTCTAAGTTTTATCATCGTAGCCATGATTGTGGAGCCAGAATTAGCGGTGGACGGAAAATATAAAAATGTGCTTTACGTCCTTTCAGGCCCGACGTTTTTCCTTCATTGCGTGAATTCGGCTATGAATATCTTTATATATTACCACATGAGCAGCAGATTCAAGGCCGCTTTTACAGAACTTTTTGCACGGAAGAAGAAGTGATTGTTTTTCGTTAACTTCAACACCTGTAATATCAACTGTACATGATGAGAGGTGACGAGTCACATATCTCACCAAGGCCATTTCTACATCTGGTCGAAGGCTGATATCTAAACTCAACATAGAAATATATCGAAAAAAACGGTTTTTAACAGCTCACATTTTTTTTTTGCCAGACAAAGAATTTCAGCAACGTAAGTGTATGCAGAGGAGCAAAAGCTTCATTACTAGAGTCGTGTAACACTTCCGTGTGATTGAAGATATTAGGCCACAAGAAGTGTTCAGGTATCAACATTACCTACTTCAGTACCCGATACTTTGATAGATGTTGATGTGGTCCTGTATTTAAAGTATGGAAACTGTATTTAATTGAATGAAATATTTATTAATAATTAATAGATCTCGAGCAAATATTATACGCTTCACATTACTTTCAGCATAACCAAAATCATTTCCTGTGATTTCCAACTAGTCTTACATTGTATTTACGATCTAATAAATAATATTAATTAAATATTTTGATCTGCTATTATTTTGTCTCCTGGAAATTGGTTTCATAGAGAGACAGCGAGAGGAAGCGAGAAAGGTAGAAAGAGAGAGGAGAGAGAGAAAGAAAGAACGCTTGAAAAAGAAGGATTAAATGCCACCCAAGGGACTAGATAGTATGAGTCACATGTAAGCATAATATACCCCTTTCAGAAAAGGCTTAAAATAGAGCCGTTAGAATAAATACTAAAAGCTGTCACTTTTTCCCACGAATGTATCGATATCTATATCGATATTTGATGCACGATATCGCCCACCACTACCAAAAGCACGTCACTGTGCCACAATCTGTAGAATCAAGGCTGGTATTACATGTGAGGTTTCATTATTAAAGGACGAGCTGAATTAATTGCAATCCTGCATTATTATGACATGCGATGACATGGGATGAGATAAAACAGATTATTTGAAAGGCGTTGGGCCTTGCCACTTCAAATAGAGTAAAAAAAAATCGTGATTAATCGTGCATTACTGGAATAATAATGTGACACACATGAAGGCACACACAGACACACACACACAGACACACACACAGACACACACACACACACATATACATACACACACACACACACACACACACACACACACACACACACACACACACACACACAGATAGAAACACACACACATACACTCTAAACATTTTGGCTGCCCATGAGTCGTAATTTTCCAAGATTTAATGTCATCCTCTTTTCCGATTTTTTTTTTCTGTATTCGGAAATGATTATTAAGGGCAGAATAAAGAGATGGAATGAGTGAGTGAGTGAGTGAGTGAGTGAGTGAGTGAGTGAGTGAGTGGGTGAGTGAGTGAGTGAGTGAGTGCGCACGTGCATATTATATAGGTGACGGTGTCGCTGAGTTTGTGTTTTGTGTGTGTGTGTGTGTGTGTGTGTGTGTGTGTGTGTGTGTGTGTGTGTGTATGTGTGTGTGAGAGAGAGAGAGAGAGAGAGAAAGATAGACAGAGAGAGAGAAAGAAAGACAAAGAGAGAAAGACGGAGAGAGAGAGAGAGAGAGAGGGAGAGAAGTCATTTGATGAGTGTCATGTTCTAAAAGTCCTAATGACAGTTCTTGCGGTGATTATATTCACCACCCACCAACCCCATCCCTGCCCAAATCCATTTTTCACCATCTCATATCATCATCAATCGATCCATTTCTTCCCCCATTCACCCCGAATTCTTTTCCCCCATCCTCACCCAACACAAATGCCCTAAAACGCCCCCGAATCATTGCTACACCCACACTTTCGAATAAAGAAAGAAACCAAGATGGAATGAAAAGAAATATAAAGAAAGAAAAGAAAGAAAGAAAGAAAGAAAGAAAGAAAGAGAGAACAAAAAAACGAAAGAAAGAAAGAAAGAAAGAAAGAAAGAAAGAAAGAAAGAAAGAAAGAAAATACGTGCTCATCACCCTTCAGAAAGAACAAACAAAGTTTCCAACATGGCTACATTGATACGAGAGCTGAGCTTCGGTACATATCCGTGATTACGGACAGAAAAGGGAAAGGGTTTGGGGGAAGGTGGGAGGGGGAGGAGTCAGGGAAAGGGGATGGTGAAAGGAAGGAAGATAGGATGCTCCAGAAGGGTCATCACGACTTGGTCACTTCCCTCTCCCTCTCCACCCCCAGCCCTCAGCCCCCTCTCCCNATTCGCGGGCGGACCATGAAACCCTCACAAGCCAAGGGACTGTTTGTAATTCACTTTTCCGAATCTGCCACCCAGGACGAACAATCCCGTGTTTGCCATGGCCTGAGACGGAAGTTCGAAAGCGTGAATGACTAAATGATGCTTGCAGTTATTAGTAACCAAGCATTTTGACTGGCAAACAGTCTAGAGCGTGTGCTAAAAAAAAAAGAACTAAAAAAAAAGACTTTCACTCTTAAACTGTGAATTCAAACTTTTTTAAAAAAGGTATTTTTTTCAAAAATGTCCATTTTCTGAGATCATTAAAAGGCCCCTCTCTTTGAGATCAGACGAGCTTGTTGTTAGAAACTTCCTCAACGGTGCTATCTGCACTTAGTTGAAGGTAGCCTGTCTTGGGTGTTGCTTGTGTACCATACTGTACATCGGGATGGGGG
>JAWQUT010000340.1:373743-388049 GCA_033807755.1 Ellobium chinense
TCTTACGTGTAACTGTAATGGCATTGATTTCGATACCTAGTTCATAATTTCTCCCATGATTTCTCAACAACCACTGACTACCACTTCCCTATTGGCCCTCGGGAGATTTCCCTCAGCAACAACCACCATCACCTCCATCTTGGCCCTCCCACATTTCAAAGGCTCACTCATAGATCTCAGTGAAGATACAATAACCTACCCCGAACCCGGACATGACTTTTTGAAGGTCACATACCACAGAAAAGAAACGCTCGATATGAAAGCAAACATGCTCGTTCTTCTTCAGTAAACTGAAATGTTGAAATAATATTAGTTCTTCTGGTTTTCAAAAGGAGAAAGAAAGTAGTGTAGAGGTTTGCTTTTTTTTTCCGTTGTTGTTGTTGTTGTTGTTGTTGTTGTTGTTGTTGTTGTTGTTGTTGTTGTTGTTCGAATGAAAGCAAGTTCAAACAAGGTCTAGTACTTACGAGCAAGTGCACAGGAGTTGAAACTTGTGGTTTTAGTGCTGAACACAGTAGACTAGTCATACATTCTGACTCAGTTGCTATTAGCATCTTATATAGGAATAGGCAGTAATAGATACAATGAGAGGAAAAAGTGAGTAGGGGATCAGACAGACAGACAGACAGACAGACAGACAGACAGACAGACAGAGACAGACGGACAGACAGACAGACAGACAGACAGACAGACAGACAGATAGATAGATAGATAGATAGATAGATAGATAGATAGATAGATAGATAGATAGATAGATAGATAGATAGGTGAGTATACGACTGGCTAGCTAGCTCGCTGGTTCAATAATTACTTTGTATATTTACCATGGTACCATTAGCAGTCCCGGATGTTTGCAGGAAACAAACCACCGAACTATACCTACGCCATTATTGTGGGGAATTCCACAAATTCGGAGACAGGGGATGGAAGACCAACAGTGACTTTGTTATGCGTTTCATTTGAAATATCATCATGTATTCACATGTGTTCTGTTCTCAGTGTTTGTGTTATGAATGAGATGTGTAACGCAGTATGGCCTTATAAACGATTGTTTCTATGAGTGAATAGAAGTCCTAGTTTTCGTTTTTCCCTCCTTTCTCTAAATTCTCACGTGCTCTTATTTGCAGCGATACATAAATTCTCACTGATGTCATTAGCGTCGGTTTAGACTATTTCTAACATGGTGAGAACAAGCTTTGCATTTGACCTAAATCAACGTGACAAAGTGTTGCTCTCGAACGAAATACCATAAAAGGAGGACGTACGGGTACCTCTGAATTTCTCCCTGTAACAACACAATCTTGAGTTCGCACACCTTGTTGTGGGGTATTATTTATTCAAAAAGCTAATAGATATATATAAAGATGATGTTGGCCACCCTCTACTATTTCAAATTTGTTAGTGGAATGTTTCATCAACGGTCTTGTACCGGAAGAGGATTGGAAAGAATTAACGGGGTTACTTTTGCTCATACATGAGGCATGTATGTAAGTAGCAAGTCAGCGCTTTTTTTTTTCACTTCCGCATCAGTTGCACCCATTTTGGCCTGCTAAGAGTGCGCCCATGGGGAATCAAATGAGCATACACCTGTTCTTGACCCTGTAAGTGCCTCGACAGACGAGCTACAATTGTCGCGCAGTAAATTCTGCGCAGAAAATGTCGCTTACTTTGTGACGGGCGACATTTAATACTACAGCTCAGTTCAACATGGGCGATCGGAGAGTCAGGGTGGCTTTGATCATGGTGAGTGTCGCGGCGTACCAGAATGTGGGAGACACACATCTGCTACGCCACGACTGAAACTACTGCCTGTCGCTCGTGTGACCGCACCCATTTGCCACAGTGTATCTCCAGACTGCACAGTAATTCCTGCTGCGTTTTTTAACATCTCGTCTGTCAAGGGCCTAAGCGTTGCACCGAAGTTTTGATCCGATTAAAAGGTATCACCACAGTTCTGACCATATAGGCAAGTTCATAGATACGACCTTTTATGTCAACGAGCAAGAGGTGTACTAATGAGCAATCTGTACCTCTCAGATCCTAATTAGACCACAGTAATTAGTCTGTGTGTGACAATCATGACTTCCAGTATAGACGTATTTACCGACGAAATATTTTTAAAAGTTCATCTGGTGGTCAGATCTGTTCATTGTAATATACATTATTGTAACACAGGTCGTTGTCCCCGTCCACGCAATTCAATTCAATTTTATTTTTCAATGTAACACCAGTTACAAAACACGGAATGGCTGCTACTACAGGTCAAAATACATTAACATCATGGGACATACGGACTTACGCTTTACGTCATAGCGAAAGAACAGAAATATTCTCCAGGAAATGTTAAATATGTAATTGAACAAACAAAACTGATTAATAAATGAATATGAATTCCGCCACAGCCAAAGACAACCCAAGGAGTGCACACATGGTGAACTGCCTCCAGTAGATGACAGCAGACAGTTTTTTGAGAATTTAATACGACGGTAACAAATTTTATGATACTTTGGAAAATATTTGTACACTTTGTATTAAAAAGGTTGTGCATTATTTGTGTTCGGATTAACGTCAACATATTTTTCAGTCCATCTTTTCTTTTCCTTGGCGTAATTTTTGCATATAAACAGAACATGGAACTCGTCACCTAAGTCATTACGCAAGTCACACTTTCTCTCGACCAAAGCCAGTCTTATATAGTCGAATCTTGCCTAACCCTGCTCACACGCCCTCTAATAGTGCACACACAATCTCTCTTCTCCCTACCCGAGTACGTTCACTGACCGTTGTACTAATCTCCCCTGTATACAGTATAGGATCACTGATCCCGTAATCAGATCCCTTTGGTGACTGATAATAAAGAGCTTTAAAGCGTCACTGAAGTCCAGGAAGAGAAGATGGAATGGGGAGGGAGGCACAGATACGAGATGTCAAAGGAAATACAGCTTCATGTTTTAATCCCATCAAAATATTCGACCACACACTGCTACTGCTAATATTTACATAAAACTTTAACGACCTCAGTTGTCTTGAAATCAGATCCATGACTGACCTAAAGGCCAAAGCTATTAGCCCCAGTTCCAAGTTTTATGAACGTCAACAACCTTGCAGCTCAGAGAAACAGACCCACACAGTAAATATATAATATGTAAGCATGTGGAGCTCGCAGCCGAATGGCTACGATGTTGAACTTTGGCTCAAATGTCCATATTTTGGTTCCTGCCAGTCACATTAAAATTGTCTTGAGAATATATTTCATTTCTTCTATCTTCAGTCCATCCGTCTGAGAAGTGGATACCTGGCTAATGGTATCAAATTGATATTGATTTCTGTAAATGACCCCAGCATTGAATGCTCCCAGAGGAAATAAGTAGTATGTCCTAGAATAATCTGGCTTGCATGGGTAAAACTAATTTGATTTCTCAGGCAACTGCAAATACAAGCTCGAGAATTGTGGACCTCATTATTACAATGATGTTTGTAGGATCGAAGCCCGACACTGGAAATATTACCTGATAAAGCAGATTGAGTATTTTCTTTCTTTTGGTTTCTGTTAGGTTTGAAAATAATGTAGAATGTTATTTCACAAATTCCTTTGATCAGAATTATGAACCTCATTATTACTATAATGTTTGCAGGATCAAAACCAGAAACTGGAGGTATTATTATAAAGCAGATCGGCTAATTTGTTCCATTTTTTCAAAAAATAATTTTGAAATCTAGGATATTATTACACAAGTTCCTTTGAGCTGATTTCATAATAAAACAATATTAGTTTCTAAGAGCGTTTATTAAAGGAATGTTTTAGTTATTTGCATAACTGTCATCTTTAATAATCGAAGATGACGTTTAATTAACACAATCAGTCCATACACTTTCCACAGCATAAAGGAGAGAAAACGAAGATTTCTGTACGTTTAGCGATATATTCCAGCACGGAATTGTTCAAGATATTTTCGATTCTAGTCTAGCAATTCGCCCTTTGAATATTTTTTTTTTTTTGCGAAAACGGACCAGAGGAATGTTTGACAAGGAGAGATAAATTTCATGTAAATTTTCATTATTATCAGCTGAACCAAAATCATCGAGACAAAGTTTTACTTATATGCTTATACCGTCATTATCACCTTTAGCAACAACAACATAAACAACAACAACAACAACAACAGCAGCAGCAGCAGCAACAACAACAACAACAATAACAACAATAACAACAATAACAACCATTTAATCACGACCACCAATCAATCACTCAAATCATATGCAGCCAATGCACCACAAAGGCCATGAACAATAATAATACAGTTGTTCAAAACATTTCTCTCGTCCTCTTTATCAGCAAAATCACTTAATCAATGACTGACATCAGCATCAACCATTTGCTATCCAAAGGCCTACAGCAGGGCCAAAATCACCACCACCACCGCCGCCACCACCACTACTACCAAAAGATGGTGTCCGTAACAAGCCGATGCTGCCGGGACAGCAAAAAACCTTGCTACAGAATGTATCTTCATTCGCGGCAAATAGCGCAGAGTCAGCGTTAGAATAGTGCGGGGCACGTCTGGCCTTCACCTCGCAAACACGAGTGAGCTCTGTCAAAGCACGTTCTTCGCTTTCGAAATTTTGTTTCCAAGTCTTGAACGACAATTCAGCTCGATACATGGAGTGAAAAAACCGGGAGAAGAGAAGAAGAAGGAATTTTAAAAAAACAAAAAAAAAAAAATCACCATTTAAGAAGGGAAGAAGTTACCTCGTAAAGTACATTCAGCAGATGGAAAGTGAACATAGCGTAAGATGCTGATTGCGTCATGAGCACTTCATACTGATTTCATTCGACACGCTAGCGCGTTTTTTTTTTCTTTCTAAACACAGTCTAACTTTAAAGTACATGACCTATTGACCTATTTACTTGACCATCTGAGCCTCAAGAGTAATTGGTCTTCCTTTAAAGGCAGTTAACGAACATTTAAAGTAATCAGCTCTCTATTCATCGGAACTTAAAGTGGGTTTTTTAAACACGTTTTTTTTGTTGTTGCTGAAGATAGCAAACATGGATTACCTAAGGGACGAAAACATAGGCTGGATGACGTCAATTCGTCTAACTACTTTCAGGATTAATTACTGTAATTATTGAAAGTTAAAAGCAATGGCGGAATCTTGCATAGAATGTAAGGATGGAGGGTAAGAAGAATTATACTTGAATCTCGTTGTTCCAACAGTGGGTAAGTCAAGGTTTCTGGCACCTTTTAATAGGCTAAATGAACAATAAATAGGCATGTGAACACTCCCAATTATTCCGCTAATAATTATGTAAAATACCTTTTCTGAGGGGCCCTGTCAGAGTGAAGAAATATGTAAAAAGACTTGTGGTTTAGGTAATCCAATTAAAAAATTTCAGGAACATTTGAGCCATACAGATATGAAAATAAAATGTATATAGCCTAATGTATTAGCAAGCTGTCAAAATCAACCTAATAAAATTCTTGGGACCAAAACAGAAGACGTGACCGTCATTGAAAAAGATGTGTAAAAATCTTTGGGCGCTGAGTCCTATTTTCTTCCCATTAAATGTTAGGGCAATGGAAGTACTTTAGTCTTTATAGGGTAAAACATTCCGAAATCACAGCAGAATTTGTAGAATAACTCAGTTATAAGGCCCAAAGAAGTAAAGAAAATACACTATGAGCCAATAACCTCCACTTAGTTTGAAATCTAGAAAAGACCACTCTCGCCGATGAGTTTATTCTCCAATGACATGTTTACTCCCCTTCCAGCATACATCGATATGCAAGCACACTGAATCAAGAATAGGTGAACCGAAGTTTCTGCACTGCGTGAGGCAAACTGGAAGCGCTGACCGATAGCTATCGATAGTTTTAAAAGTCACGAACACTGTCTCATCCCTTAGGTCATTTTGGCTTTTAAAATATCGCCGTTATCGAAAGGAAAACCTACTTATCAAACATACCTCAGTACAAACAAATAGAGTTATGTCGTCACAAAAATCGAGCGATATTGTTATTATTGTCGTTAATATTATCATCGTTCCTCCTGTTGTTAAATGATAAGGGAAGTAAAAATAATGGGCTACATAAATCTTATTCAGTGAAAAGACACATGCCGAAAGAGATTACCCTTATATATTATAATTATATCCATATCCTCCTAATCTCAAAAGCTTTCAGAAGTTACTCCCTGAGGTTTACGATCTAAGAAGCGTGCTTTGATTCTGTGTAACGTCGTTAGACTCAATAGGATGGATAGGATGGATGGATAGATGAATGGATGGATGGATGGATGGATGGATGGATCGAGTGTGTTTAAAGAATATATATATATATATATATATATATATATATATATATATATATANAAAGTTTAAATATGAGAGATTATTTCAGAATGGTGACGAACGAAAGACATAGTGACATGCATGTGAGACAAGATATTGCCAGAAAGGGAAGTGTCTGGATTATTTATAAAGTAGCAATTCTAGAATATGATCTTTCTTTCTTTCTTTCTTTCTTTCTTTCTTTCTTTCTTTCTTTCTTTCTTTCTCTCTTTCTCTCTTTCTTTCTTTCGTTCTATTTCATTTCATCCCTCCCCTGCATTGCTAGACTTTCTTGAAAGTATAACTGTATTGAAATTATGTCACTGGTCTGGAGCATGATAAACACTTTGACTCTTAAATCTTGATCTGGGAACCCTTTCCAACTTCAAATAATCAATAAATCAATAAATCAATCGATCGATTAATCAATCAATCAGACATTGAGTCAGTCACTCAGGCAATCAGTCAGCCAACCAGTAAGTCAGTCAGTCTGTTAATCAGTCAGTCAGTCGGTCAGTCAGTCAGTCAATATAAAGACAGCAGAGCCCTAGACCTATTTTTCCTTGGCTTTTCGCGACATCATCATTCCAAGCTTCACATCTTTAAAAACTAGTTTGCCTTGTGCATGTGAAAATGCTGTTCGCCGGCCTTGGGAGACTTGTCTGATGAGGATGTGAGAAATACTTAAAATCTAATGAAAAACAATTTAAATTCACTGATTCATTGATCACATCGAATGAGGTAATCTGTTTATCTTACTCTATGCAGATGCTGTACTTCTGCGCTCATTTGGTACAATTATTTTCATTCCAGTAAAACGAGAATTGAACTGAACTCTTATTTCGTAAGATACACACACACACACACACACACACACACACACACACACACACATACACACACACACACACAAACACAATGGCAATAGGTTTGACGCTTCGAGTGTAAAATTAAATATTATCATTAATTAAATTGAAATCTTTTGTTGACAACGAGACACTGGCACAGAAAAGAAAATGCAAGTTTGACGATTCGAGTGTTAAATTAAATTGCATTTTTAATTAAATTGGAATCGCTTACTCGCATCCAGACACTGCTGTCTTTTGTATTAGCTGCCTACGACATTTCAGAATGAATCAACCACACGTAATACAGTTAAAATTGATGCTGAGAAGTTGATATGAATAAATGTTACATTCGTCACTTCGTTGTCGGGTGATCCAAGGAGTGCCATTTCATCTTAATTAAAAAAGGTATCGGCCTACCAGTATGCTGTAATAATGAGGTGAGGGTCTTCGGGGTCATAGGTCAGAGGCATTTTAAAAAAAACAAAATATTAGAGTGCGCTGGATTTATGTGAAAGAGGATGAAATAAATTGAACGAGTCAGCCAACATATTCATAAAGGGCTCTCTGACAAAATGCGTTATCCGTCAACTAAACTTTTTTAGCTATAGGACTATTTGGTGTACATTCACCTTTTCATTTCGTAGAACCACATCTTTTCAACAATAATTTATAATGAAACTTTGTCTTTCGATAAAAGTTTGCTTTATATTTTGTCATGCTTGCCATGATTCCTCCCCCGTCCCCTTCAAAATTGGCATTTAAGACGTTTCGTCGTTTTTTTTCAATCTGAAACCGGTACTGCATATCATGTGACATTGTAGTGCTTTAAGAAAAAAAAAACACCATTTGTTTGTTAAAGACTGCACAGTCGTATAATATAGTAAGTTTCAACTAGTGCTCTGTTTGCATCATTGTATAATGATATAAAGAGTGCAAAAGCTAAACCGTTGTTGAAATCCTAGCCAATAATTAGGTTTAAATAGCTCCAGGGTCTTTACAAACAGATGGCTTCGACAAATACTTGATCGGAGAAGATAACAATGAAGTCAAGAAGAGGACAAACACAGAAATATCCACAGATTTTAGAGAGAATCTGGGTTTGGATAGGCCATACGTCATTACGTCAATCACCTACAGATCCAACAAGAACTGCGTTGGACTGGATCCCTTAAAATAAAAAGAAAGACGGGAAATTGAAGATAAACAAGCAAAAAAACAGTTCTAAATCAGCTTGAACTTGGAGGTGAATATGGATTGCGACTAGACTATATGCGGATGGCTCGCAAATGGGTCCGCTGGAACGGTATTGTGTCAGCCCTATGCTCCCTTCAGGGCTACAAGGTTTAGTTATAGATGTAGAGATAGTAGTAGTAGTCGTAATAGTAGTTAGTAATAGAAGTAGTAGTAAGAGTAGTGGAAGTAACAGTAGTAGTAGTAATAGCAGTAGTAGCAGTGGTAACAGCAGTAGACGTGGTAGTAGTATTTGTAGTAGCAGTGGTAGTGGTAGTAGTAATAGTAGAAGTAAATTTAGTAGTAGTGGTAGCAGTAGGTGTTGTAGTAGTAGCAGTGGCAGTACTAACAGTAGTAGTAGCAGCAGTGGTGGTAGCAGCAGCAGTAGTAGTACTGGTCATATTAGTAGTAACAGTGGTGGTGATTGTAATAGTAGTAGTAGTAGTAGTAGTAGTAGTAGTAGTAGTAGTAGTAGAAGCAGTAGTAGTAACAGTAGTAATAGTAGTAGTAGATCATTAGTAGGCTAAGACCACAGTGCTGAGATCCGTATTGGCATAAAAAAATAGCGCAATATCGTTTGCCACATTGGGCCTGAGGATATATTGTGGTAATTGCAAACTCCAGACCCGTCGTTACAGCAAGATGGAGCTAAAATATTGAGGAATATAATTTTTGTAAACTCTTTCATCAGTGTCATCGAGGTTTGCTTTGAATTGCCTCTACCACAAGCAAAAATCACATCCATCCATCCATCCATCCATCCATCCATCCATCCATCCATCCACCCATCCATCCATCCATCCATCCATCCATCTCCTTTCCTTCTCTCTCTCTCTCTCTCTCTCTCTCTCTCTCTCTCTCTCTCTCTCTCTCTCAAACTTGCTCTGATTTTGTTGCCCTCTCTCCCCTTCTCCTCATCTTTTCCCCCCGCTTCCATCCTAATCCACAAATAATAAGTTGCCATCACCACAACATTTTACTCAATTTCGTCACGTCATCGCCGAAAAAGAATCAAAGATCTTGAACCCCCTATCTCTTTCATCTTTCCTGGCCTATTTGCTGTCCGTACTTCGGTACTGGGGGAATCTCTCTTTCATCTAATATTGATTCTTAAAAGATGCTCAGTTACTGGTATTTTCCCCCCATCTATCATTAATATTTTTCATCTATGGACCCGTCCAAGTGGTTGGCTGTGCACTTCTACATTTTTGTTTACCTGTCTATCTGCGGTGGTACGCATTACGTCAGTGCGTCAGTCTGTTTATCTCCACGTCAAACCGGCTCGTTGGCCCTTCTCGACGTTGCGTGCCATGTCACGGCTTTTTGTGTTCTTTGCCAGTTTTTTTTCGTCTGTTGCTTTTAGACAGCCAATTCCGCTTGCCAGGTTGCATTAAATTGTGCATATATCAGGCCTACTCTAGAGAATGACGGTATTGGGAAAAAATTTCCATCTGCAGTATGCTTAGTCCCAACAACTGTAGCGCAAATCTAGATTTAATTTTGCTCTGTTTGTCTACATCGTTAAACGCAGTATCATTTTGTAGTTCAGTAGATGTACAATTGGTCTATAAACAACCTAAAACAGTATGAATCTCTTTATTTATCCTCCAAATACAGTATATGACAAAAGTTTGAGATGTTACACGTGTCATTCAAGTTCCTGGGTCAAAAAATCACTAGCACTCTTGCGTGAGTTGCAATAATTTTCAAATATCTTTATGTCTTTATATAGACCTACACCAGCATACATTGTCCCAAAACAAGCACATTTCAATAGAGTTATCGTTTTATCTCAGAATAACATAGTTTGTGACGAAATGTGAACTTTGACGCGATATATCATGTTACTTGCTTATGTCAATGAACGCTGAAGTTCTGGTATCGATTGGAAATTAATGTTATGTCTATGTGTCAATGTATCGGTGTCAGCTTAAGCTTGTGTGCTTGCCAGCCTAGACAGGCATTAACATGGTGATGATAATGAAGAGGCAGTCTTGCTCCTTGCTGTTCAGAAAGATGATCTTGGTGATATTTGTGGCGTTGGTGAGGTTGATGCTGATAATAGTGGTGGCGTTGGTAAGATGGTGGTGATGGATATCTCGTTGGTGAGGCTGATGTTGATGGTGGTGATGGTGATTGTTGATGGCGTTGGTAAGGCGGTGGTGACGGGTATGTCGTTGGTGAGGCTGATGTTGACGGTGGTGATGATGATGGTGGTGGCGACGGTAATGCCTTGGTGATGGTTATGTCGTTGGTGATGGTTATGTCGTTGGTGAGGCTAATGTCAATGATGGTGATGATAGTGATGGTGTTGTTAAGGCGGTGGTGATAGATGTGTCTTTGGTGAAGCTGATGTTAATGATGGTGCTGATGGTGATGGTCTTGCTAAGGCGGTGGTGATGGTTGTCGTTGGTCAGGCTGATGTTGATGGTGATGATGCTGATGATGATGATGGCAGTGGTAAGGCGGTGGTGATGGATATGTCGTTGGTGAAGCTGATGTTAATGATGGTGCTGATGATGATGATGATGATGGATGTGTCGTTGGTGAAGCTGATGTTAATGATGGTGGTGACGTTGGGAAGGCGGCGATGAAGGTAATATAGTTGTTGAAGCTAATATTGAAGATGTCATTGCTGTTCCTTTTTGGCTTTGATGCTCAGAGCTCCCATCGTTAATGCGTTGATGGTCATGGTAGGCACGTTGGTAAGGCGGTGGTGATGGTTATGACGTTGGTGAGGCTGATGTTAATGATGGTGGTAATGATGATGGCGTTGGTAAATCGGTAGTGATGGTTATGTCGTTGTTGAAGCTAGTGTTGATGACGTCACTGCTGGTCCTTTTTTGGTTTTGATGCCCCCAGTTACCACCGTTAATGCGGAAGCTCTCAAATAACTAAATCTACGGATTTGCGGACTGCGTGTATAAAATGCGTCGTCTGGACAGCAATATACTCGCATTAATAATCAATTATGTCCATTTTCACTGGGTTATTTTCAGCTTCTCTCATATTATTTTCTGAACTTCCGTCTTGTCTCAATTAGTATATCTTGTCCGCTTCGCCTCGCGCTCCCCCTCCCCTCCACTCTTCCCTCTCCTGTTGTGTGATTCAGGTCACTTCAACATCCTGTTTCCTTTTTCTTTTCTGCTCCCTCCCCCCCCCCCCCCCCCCCCCNGCGCCCTTTTGCTTTGTCTGTCCTTAAAATTGAACCGGTCATTACATCGCAATAGTTCAAGAACAAAATGTTTCAGCAAGATTGTCTCATTTTCGTAAAATTACTCTCAGCTGAGAAATTTCGTCGGCAGCAAGCTCCTACTGGTGTAATGTATACACGGCCAGAGTATAGTCTGTTCGTTAAGAAATTACTGAGCTGCAGTGAAAAAAAAATGATGTTTTATTGGTTTTTGTCACTGACGTTGTTGGTGCAATAAAGTAACACCACCTCATGTCAAATATTTGAGCCCTATCTTTTCAGTTAGGCACAGTCTATGCAGTTCCTGAATAAATGGGTGCAATGTTCCCGCTATTTCGTGGTTTTCTATAGTACCACGATACTATGGACGCCATAGGTCTGAATTTGCCACAATATTGGCAATGACAATGACAATGACAAAAAGATTTAATGCAGACTTTGAAAGTATATGCATCACAAACATTGAAAATTATAACATGGTGGACCCAAAGGCGTCCAAACCAAAATATCCGGTTCCGATGAGAATTATTTGGGTGTTGCATCCAGGTGACTATTTCAAAAAGAAATATAAAAGCCTTGGAAGGTCAGCAAATATAAAAATGGAGAGTGAAAGTAGAGAGTTCACTATAAGGGCGATTTTATCGACGTCTGGAACAAGAGCTGAAATGTGAATTAATTCTAGACTTACTGTCATTTGATTTGAATAAATTAAAATTAAAAAAAAAAACAACAACAAAAAAAGCAGCTACAAAATGACAGTCCACAGAAATTGAAATAAGGCATAGCGATTGAAAGTAGTAGATATTTTTTGTAGCTGCTTTGCAGATGAGTTCCTCCAGCAATGAGTCAGAAGCATTTTTCCAAGAAAGAAACAGCTTTATAACATGCGAATCTTAAATGTACGCCGCTATGGACACCAGTCATGTGTACCAGGACAAAGAGCGTGCTAATTTATTGCGGTATCATAAAGAAAAACTGAAACGCAGAGGTCTAGTTAATATCGTGTCGGAGTTCATTGCCCGCCTACTTTTGGGACGAGTCTTTACAATACACGTATTACAGTGTTGTCACTCTGGTTATGTGCTTTTCCATTAAAGCGAGAGTGAGAAGTTCCCCTACATTTCCCAATGCAAGGTGCTGAAGAAAATTTAATGAGGAAAAAAAAAAAGATCAATGCATATTACCCACTTATCCCACATTTCATAATTTTTCTCAACTGTTATACGAAAAACGATTTTCCCCTATGTAAGAAAATGGCTTTTCGTAATGCCATTTAACCATTTCGTAGGGAAAAATCCCTACAAGTGGCAACAGTGACATCCCACCATTGCTCCCCCACCCCTTTTTTTTATACTTGATTCTTTTGTTGGTTGTCTTGTTTAGAAAAATGGGTGAGGGAACTGCATTCTGTCGTTCTTTGAGAAAATGAATCGAACTGGTCCTATTTCTCTCTCTCTCTCTCTCTCTCTCTCTCTCTCTCTCTCTCTCTCTCGCTCGCTCTTTCTCTTCCTTCCTTCCCCATCCCCACCCCTTTTCTTCTTCATTTTGGGGTCTAACAGTTTGATCTAACTGATTGTTGTGACAAACCTATTTTCTCTCTCGTTCTCTCTCTCTCTCTCTCTCTCTCTATCTATCTATCCATCTATCTATCTATCTGTCGTATGTTTGTCTGTCTGTCTGTCTGTCTGTCTGTCTGTCTGTCTGTCCGTCCGTCCGTCCGTCCGTCCTTTCGTCCGTCTGTCTTTCTGTCTGTCTGTCTGTCCGTCCGTCCGTCCGTCCGTCTGTCTGTCTGTCTGTCTGTCTGTCTGTCTGTCTGTCTGTCTGTCTGTCTGTCCGTCTGTCTACCTCATCTGTGTTAAATCTGTGTGCAAGCTTTAAGTAATATTTTGAACAAATTTACAAACTCATTAAAGAGAAATTTCAGACGACAGCAGCTGTGGTAAATTTTCGGATTATATCCAAGATTGACATCAGTGCATAGCATCATAAATTTTTAGCCACTCGGTTTAAAAGATGAAACCTAATCTGAGCGTTGCTTGATATTAAACTATAAAAAATCCAGATGGATTGCGTCAGGACATTCAACTTCTGTTACAAAGCCGTACACAGACGGTCACTGTAGACTCCAACCAAGACTTGATACGTAACATGTGAAGAAAAAATGAAGGGCTTCGTGGCAAAACGCATTATACACCATTTGGGGGTTGTGGCAAAACAGACCAGATTCAAAGCATATTTTTATGTGAAAGTCGAAATTTAAGTCTTAAATAATATAGATCAAACGTCCTTCTATGGAATGGAAATATACATGTATACTAAATACTCCTACTGCTACATGAAGTATGTAGAATAAGCTAAAAATTCATATTGGTGGATAACGCGTTTTGCCATGAAATCCTTCAAATGCTTTATTTAAATGTCAGTTATGCCGGCTGCTGTAGACTACGGTGTCAGCATGACACATTTTTTTTCCTTATTATGAAGAAAGACACACACACACACACACACACACACACACACACACACACACACACACACACACAAAGAGTGATTAAAAGGAAAAAAGAAGAAAGAGACGGAAGTTTAGAAATGAAAGACTAAAATACAAGCAAGAGGAGGAATTATGATGTGTATGCGTGTGTGTGTGTGTATGTGTGTGTGTGTGTGTGTGTGTGTGTGTGTGTGTGTGTGTGTGTGTGTGTGTGTG
>JAWQUT010000340.1:388057-400146 GCA_033807755.1 Ellobium chinense
TGTGTGTGTGTGTGTGTGTGTGTGTGTGTTTGTGTGTGTGTATGTGTGTGCGCGCGCGTGTGTGTGTGTACATGTGTGTGTGTGTTGTATGTATGTGTGTGTGTGTGTGCGCGCGCGCGCGTGTGTGTGTGTGTGTGTGTGTGTGTGTGTGTGTGTGTGTCTGTGTGTGTGTGTGTTCCCTTTAGGGGGAAAGAAGGTAGAAACTAAGGTCATTGTCACCAACTCATAGCCCTTGTTTAGGTGAGGATAGAGAGGACCGAAAAGGAGCTGCCCCCTCTTCATCCCCTCCCTCAAACCCCCTCCCTTTACCACAGACACACAGATACACATACACACACACGCACAGACACATTCATACTCTCACACACACACACACACACACACACACACACACACACACACACACACACACACACACACACACACACACACACACACACACCGCACCAATCTTAATTACACCGAACCAATGCAAAATAGAAAGAAAAGGAGGTTTTGACGATCCTTGTAATAGAAAGAACGAAAGAAAAGGACGCGAGAAAGAAATGGAAGATGGAAAATGAGAAAAAAAATTAAAAAAAAAAAAAGAAGAAAGAGGATTCCTTTAATCTTAAATCAGCTTAGTTCACTCTGCCTCATTAAGTCTGACGCTGTCAAAAAATCAGAATGGATTGAATGTGCAAGACTGAAATCAGATCACATCAATCTGTCTAAAATGTATATTACGTCATGTCGTCCGCCCTTTGGTACTGTCAAAGCGGCTTCGCCTTCATTCTTAGTTTAATCTGAAACATGAGAGTAATAATATCCAATTCTTGTTAAAAGAGTAATATGATAAGCTATACCTTGTAATATCCGGTACATTAATCAGGATTTAGACGCACAAAGACGAAGGTCTTTGATTTCAGCGTACTTAATCAATCATAAATACTTATGACATGTGTTACGTACAGGATTTCCATTTACTGATAATGTATCGAGTGCTGTTCAGCTCCATGGCATTAAGCTCTTCTTTTTCTATTCCTGTTTCAACGTCTTCTTCCTCGCCTTCTTCTCTGACAGGTCGTTTCGTCTATGCAAACGATTCCTCGACTGCGAATGGCGACTCAACGTCGTTCCCCTTAAAGCTAAAAAGGGAAAAAGTAGTCTAAATGCTGGGCATAAATTTTGATTAAGGGTGTAAAAGGGTGCAGTCTGGTTTGTGGCTTTATGTAAAACGGATCTCTAACCTTTGACACAGGCATAAAGGAAGTAACAAAAAAAACACAGAAGTTAGTTTTGCGTGACATTTTGTATGCTCATTAGGGTGCTTTTTTTGTAGGGCACGAGTAAGAGAGAGAGAGAGAGAGAGAGAGAGAGAGAGAGAGAGAGAGAGAGGGAGGAAGAGATAGAGAGAATGAGTTTGTGTGTGTGTGTGTGTGTGTGTGTGTGTGTGTGTGTGTGTGTGTGTGTGTGTGTGTGTGTGTGTGTGTGGTGCTGCTTTTGTTGCTGTTGTCCCTACTGCACTAACTGCTGTTGTCGTTAGTCAGGTTGGTAGTCATACTGACATCACCGTTGTTCTCCTTCTCCGTTCGATATACTCGTCCATGCTCAAAAGGTGTTGTCGCCGGTTCCATGCAGTTTTCTTCGCAGAAAGTCTCCGGAAAGTCTGATCTTCAACCTCCGCCGGTACCGCCCTGAAGATTGTGTTTGTCATCTATCATCTGCACAGGCAAAAGACATTAGTTCTGTGAAGCTGGGCCCAGAGAGAACAATGACTTATCCTTTTCTCTCGCTGGTTTCATATAGTTTGCCTTCACTTGCAACGGAGCTCCGTGAGGTCAGACTCGAACATCTGCCTGGCAAAGACGGGATAGTCTTGAAGAATATGATGTGGTGTCTGTCTATCAACTATCAACGAAGCTCTCCTCCCATCAGTCCCTCGAAGACACAGGATATGATATCAGTTCTGCGCAGGTAGGCCCAGAGAACACAATGGCTTATCCTCTTCTCTCTCTGGTTTCATATAAATTGTTTCTCAGAAGAGCTCCGTAAGGCCAGACCTCTAATCTCTGCCTGAAAAAGTGTTTTCGTGTCTATCTATCAGCTCCACAAGCACAGGAGATTAGACTCTCTACATCATTTCTGTGCAGGTGGGCTCAGAGAACACAATGGTTTATCATCTTCTCTCGCTTGTTTCATATAGTTTGCCTTGCAGCGGGGCTTCGTAAGGTCAGACTCGAACATCTGCCTGGAATAGACAGGACAGCCTTGAAGAATATTATGTGGTGTCTGTCTATGGTCATGTCTCCAGCCTCTGCCTGGCATGGATCGGACATTCTTGAAGAATGTGTTCTGGTGTCTGTCTATGAGCTCCACAGACAAATATGAGCCAAGACTCTGTGACATCAGCTCAGTGCAATGGGCCCAGCGATTACAATGGCTTATCCTCTTCGCTCTTATCCGTTCTCTCGCAGCGTGGCCGTGCAATTTGTGAGTCGAACTCAGAAATTCAAGACTTTCAAGTCTAAGGTTTATGTGTTTGACTAGCGAGCTGGGCGGTAGTGTCCTTGGGAAAGACATTTCACTTCCATTTCCTCACTCGACTCAGGTGTAAATGAGCACCTGGCTTTAGAGCTGGGGGACCAGGGCGCTGCACCGCTGGCGACCAGCAATGACATTGTTATGTATTTCATTTGTAATATTATGTTTTCTCATGTATGATGTGTATTGTTATATGTGTTTTTATTATGCATGAGATGTATAACACTGTATGACATTGTAAAACATTCCCATGGGGTAAATAAAATCGTATTTTCATTTTCATTTTTCATTTCTTCGTATAGTTTGTCATGCAGCAGGGCTCCGTAAAGCCTGATCTTTAACCTCTGCCTGCCATAAGTAGGACAGTATTGAAAAAAGTGCTTTAGTGTCTCTCTATCAGCTCCACAAGCACAGGAGATTAGACTCTCTACATCATTACTGTACCGGTGGGCCCAGAGAACACAATGGCTTTTCCTCTTCTCTCGCTGGTTTCATCTAGTTTGCCTTGCAACAGGGCTCAATGAGGTCAGGTCTCCATCCTCTGCCTGGCATAGATCGGACATTCTTAAAGAATGTGTTCTGGTGTCTGTCTATCAGCTCCACAGACAAATATGAGCCAAGACTCTGTGACATCAGCTCTGTGCAATGGGTCCAGAGGTCACAATGGCATATCCTCTTCTCTCACCCGTTCCATACAGTTTGCCTTGCAGAAGGGCTCCCGTAAGGCCACATCTCTAATCACAGCCTGGCATAAGTGGGACAGTTTTGGTGTCTATCTATCAGCTCAACAAACACAGGAGACAGACTCTCTGATATCACTTCTGTGCAGAACCGCCCAGAAAACACGTTGGCCTATCCTCAGCTGAAGATAGTGGTGTTTTCTGTTGTGTTTAGGACACCATGATATTACCGTTGTTATTGAACACGAGACAAACAACAAAAAATAATAACTTCAGTGGTCAAGCTGCACTTATAATAGACACGAGAGAGTGGAGTTATATACGTCTCTTATGGTTAATTTCGTCTGAACTGTTCCAAACTTAGCAACTCTATCTTTGTGAACAACAATAACAAAAGGCTTATAGAGATCTTGTCGACGTGACGTCGCTGAGAGCCATTTCTCCTCGATCAGTCATCAAGCAGGAAGTCGATTAAATTTTTATGAGACAGTTTCATTTTAATGTTTTACAACTTAAACCGTCCCGTCTACGTGCGTAGTTACAAACTGGCATTGATTTAATTTTGCTTGCCATTCTGTTTCAGTATTCCGCCTGTCTTTCCAATATCCCTCTCTATCCCTCCTACGTAAAGTGATTAGATTAAAAAAAAATATATTGATTGCAACCGATAGTGGTCAACCACCCCCGCAAGAGAACTACCGTGACCCAGCCAGCGGTGCATTTAAGGATAGGCTTCATGGGCTATGGCCTAAACCCCTTCTCTCCCTCCCCATCCATCGTTTTTTTTGTTCGTTTTTAAATGGCTCTGCACTGAAAGTCGAAAATAATGTTTATGGATAGATACAGAGGGGATGGGGGTGGAATCATAGCGTGAAAGGGAGAGAGTGAGAGATAGAAAGAAAGGAGGGAGGGATCGGTGAAATGTTCTTTGTTGAAAACAACAACAACAACAACAACAACAACAACAACAACAACAAAAACAACAACAACAAAAACAACAACAAAAAGTTAAATGACAGAGTTTGTCTCAAACATGGAAGTCTGTTGGAATCTATGGCGCCCCAGTAATTGTGGGTATGAATCGAGCACATATTTTTTGCAGGGAATAAAATTCTAGATATTCTCTCGCTTTCCCTTTCTTTTCTTTGTTATTTCTTTCTCTTTCCATGTCTCTCCTCATCGCAAAAAAAAAAAAACACCTCATAATTTCTTTCTTAATTTATTGCTATGGAGTGTAATGAAGAGGGTCCCTGTACTTTTCCCCGGCCCAACTAATTCCGCTCCTGAATCTGATGCCTGGACTTATCCCTGGGCCACTTAACTCTGCACCTGGACCCAGCCATCTGAATCTGAAACGGCATTAAATTTCTAACGGTTGTCTTCCCACTTCATAATTAGCCGTGTGATTTGGTCCATACTCCTACAATTCACGTGACAGATGCAAGTAGCTCTTTTATCTCTCTCTCTCTATCTCTCTCTCTCTCTCTCTCTCTCTCTTTCTGTGTGTGTGTGTGTGTGTCTCTCTCTCTCTGTCTCTCTCTCTCTTCCTGTGTTCAGCTCTTTCTTTTCTCATTCCGTCTTTTCATATTATTTTTGTGCATTTACGTTTTCCGTAAATAATTGTTCCTGTGGCCTGCCTGCCTGCCTCTTTGCGACCTGCCTGTCTATCTGCAAGCAAGTCTGTCTGTCCGTCCGTCAGTCTGTCTGTCTGTCCACCTGCCTGCCTATCCATCCATCATCGGATCACAAAGCTGTACTGTGCGACCCTGACGTCATGGGCAATGGGGACCACCCCATATGGCCAAATTTCTCGGCCACGACAAATCAAATCTAGCGGGTTACTTGAAGCGTAAGTTTCCTTTTTAGCATTTCCGACTCCCATCACGCAAAACCGGCAGGCAAAGACGAGGCCAAAACGCATGCCAAAATGTCGTCTCTATAGTGACTATGAACGCTGGTGAACCCCTGAAATCTTGCTTAATTTAATGCTGAAACACAAGCAGGATAGGGCTAAGTTATAGTTCAGGGACCTCACGCGCGTTTTACACAGTCGTAACATGAATAAAGCATGAGTTAATTTGTATCAGTACATAAGAGGTGACGTGAAAGTTATCATGGTGATACTGTCTATGTACGATTCCCGGCTCAGGATGCGTTGAAAATAGGACACGCTTTATATTGTCACCGCGAAAGCCCATCCCGGCCTGTCCTTGTGCGAGACAGAATGGCGTCATTGCATCCGGTCGGAAAAAAAGCAACCGGCGGAGTCTAAATTACCTAATTTTAATATCAATAAATTTGCATCCGAGAGCATTTTTAAAGCCATTTTTGGAAATCAGCGTATCAAAATCCTGTTGGCGCGTTTGACATCTTGCAAATATGAGAATTAAAAAATGTTTGTGAAAATTTAGTGAATTTTTAAAAGAAAACAATAACAACAACAACAACAACAACAACTACAACAACAACAAATTTAAAAAAAAAAAAAAGACTAGAAAAAAAAAAGAGTTCCTACTAGGCCTATTCATTCAAAAACCATCGTTCGCTGCTTCAACGCACACGTGATTTTAGATTCTCCATTACTCAGTTTTTGCCATCATGGCTTCTTTAAATGATAAAGAACTTATTGTTTACCATGGAGTCACCGCACGCAACATCGTCGTTCTATGATCACTTTTTGAGGCGCGACACAGTGGTGAAACGCGCGCCGTGAAACGCACAGTTCCAGTACGCGTATAATTCTCACCAGAGTGTGCACAATGAGCTACTTATAAAATGAGAGTGCATGTAAAGACAGTGTGCGAAGTGGTGATTGGTGAGAAAGGGGAAAGAGGGAGTGTTTTCACCAGAACACCTGCACCCAACAACGATGTTTTTGAGGAAAAAAGGGAAACGGAAAAAATAACGCATATGCCTTTTTCATGTAAAATAATAAGCCACAAGGAAAAAAAAAGTTACATCATGTGTTTCCTCTTGGCACATACCTCGTTATTAAGAATGAATTTTTATGTGCACACATTCATTATTATTCTATCATTNTTCATTAGAATAGGAAGAAAAAGCAGAGCAAAAAAAAAATAATGAAGAAACATATTGGAAAGGAAGGAGGGCAGCAGGCAAAAATAAGACAGACCAAAAAAAAAAAAAAGCAAAGATGGGAAAAGAAAAGGAAGCAAGTGACAGAAAAAAGGAAAAAGATGTTTCAGACGGGCTGGTAGGTGACAGACAAAGAGACGAAAAAAGTAGTGAGAGAGCAAGACCGACAGATAAAGGCCAAAACAGAAAAATTGCAAAGCCAACAAACATACTATCTTCCGTTGAAAACGTAGTTTGGTAACCTCACCAAAGGAGATACGCCATTTAACAATGGCATTCTCAAATATCATGTTAGCCGTTTGAATTACTACCATCACTCAACGCCCTCGCTGTGTGGCAATTTTTTTTCTTTAAACTGACGCTCTGAAGTTTATTAAATAGACAAACGCTAATGGTGGGCGATTCCTGGACTCTGGGAATCGATACTGATTTGCTGCAAGAAGCGTTCGATACCAGTTTCAATTCAGCTGATTTTGACACTGTTATAATAGCATTTCATCTGTTCTTGAATTGTTTTTTTGTTTTTCTAAATTAAACAACACTCGAAGAACTGGACCTAACAGCGAGTTCTATGTACTTGAGAGCACGAGACCTAGCCACCAGGTAGTAAGGAAGACATCAAAATAGATATATCCGAGCAAATCTGCGTTGTTCAATAGCAACAAAATAGCCCACGGTGTGTTTCTCGTGCCAGGTGCCAGGTGTACGTAATAAGGTGTGATGAAGGTAAACTGTTTCTTCTTGTGAAATTTTTATGCCAAGCACACTCCTACACAAACAATTGCAAGGTTCAAATGTCCAATTATAGATCAATTTGCAGTAATGAGAAGAGCAGCATGTCAAACATCTTCGAAAAACTCCAAACGTCAAGATTTTTTTTTGTTTAAATTTTAAAAAATGCCGTGCTTAAGTTTGTGTATTATCATGTTTTTTGCTGCAAACTTCACCTTTGAGCTCCTGTTTTACCACCGGAAGTGAGAAAATTCATTTTGCTTATCTGTTTAGGGAAGATAAGACAAGCGAAGCACATTACAAAAACCATGTGGGTGGATTCAGGAAAAAAAAAGTATCTACCAACAACTCATTCTCCAAGATTATAATGAGAATTTAATTTTAAATTTAATATCCGTTCAAAGTGTGGATATTTTCATTTGATCTTGAGAATACAAGTATGGCTTGTTTCAATTTCTAATAGTATCGATATTTTTACTCCACTATTATAATACATTGTCTCGTTTCTCGTACTCGGATACTCGGTACCGACATCTGCCCACCAGTAACAGACGTTCGCACCTACCATATGAAATTTGGTGACATTAACAATAAGCCTATCTAGCAACCTACACAGTTCCGCAAACGTAGTATCGATACGTTCATGAGTTTCCGAGTTCTACGTTACATCATCAGGTACTACGTTACGCGGTACCGATATCTGCCCACCACCAACAGACATTCACCCCCACCATACTGGAATTGGTGACTGTGGCGATAAGCCTATCTGGCAACCCACACAGTTGCGCAAATTTCCCGTGAGTAAAATAGAAAGAACCGTCTCGCCCCTGCCAGGCTTATCTCCCTTGTGCTGTTGGCTTTCCCAGAACAAGAATAGAGTAGGAGATAAAATAGAGATGGCGAGAAAGAAAAGGGCTGAGGGGAGGGGGTGTATTCATGGTCGTTAAAGAATAGTACAACATAGCCTGGTGACCATTTTTTCCCCCTTGTTTGCTATAATAATATCACGTTTTACATCCCTCACTAGCTTCCAAGCCAACATACTTTCCACACATATTGTTTAGCTCTTCCTCCAAATTGTGGCACATAAAAACCATGAAATGCCCCAAGACCAATTAGATTTTGAGAACTTTGGCAGTGATTCAGGCTATCTACTATTTTAGGCCTTTTTCACACTGTAAACAAAATAACCTTACCCACCTAGCAACAACCACACAGATATTATACTTGAGTGGCAAAAACCTACCTGTAGGTCTACATTAAGGAGAAGTTTGAAGTTAGTTCATTAGTAGTGTAATCCTTACAATACTGTGATCCCATTGAATTATTTATTTGATTCTACTCACGAACTCGAACATACATTCAAAAAGTAAATTTGGGTCGGTTCCCGAGAATTCGATTTAACGAAGCCCTACACACAATACTTTTATGTATATAGGCAGTGTGTCGAAGGAAAGGGTGTTAAGGGAGAGTAGGCTCAAGGACGAAGGAAATAATGTGCATGCATACGTTTCTAAAGCGTATAAAAACAGTTTACATAATTTTCTGTTTAGGAAGGAAAATTAAAGAGATTGTATTGACAGATGACTCTTCTGCTTGAGGAAAACACTTTATTAAGGATTTCTCGAAAAAGATCGATAGTAATGTTATTAGAGGAATAAAACGTGATTTATACAAAATGTTTGAGAGTGGCATGATTTTAATCTGCCAGTGCAAATAATACTCAAAATTATTTAAAAATAAAAAAAAGCCTAGGGCAGACAATTGCTAAGAAAGTTAAGCTTGTTTTCACGCTTAATGCCATCATTGAAACCCCAATATTGTTGTTCATTAACTCTGTTTTTATTCGTGCATATCTTCTTAACGAAATTCAGCGTTACGAGAAGCAAAGAATATAAAAAAATGCCCTCCAAAAAATGTATGCGGAGGAGGAAATAATATTATTTGTTGTGTTTCGCGCGCGTAATCTCGGGGCACAAAAAGGAAATAAGTAAACGAAGGGAGATAATAGTTTCTGTTTGCTTTGCTGCGTGAAAAAAAAAGACCCAATGTATATCATCTCGTTAATTTCATGCAATTTTCTGAGATAAAGTAGACATAAACCTTCGCGCATGTGGGGTAATGAGGGTTAACAAAATTATATTAACACGTTTTCCACGCTTCTTAATTTCAGTTCTAGGTAACGATATAGTACAAGTGTCTTAAGATTCGAAAAGGTTGGACAGGGTTTACGGAAGACAGTCATATTCTAGAAGAGAGTAAAGATCAATGTCATTGTAATAGAAATAAGCCCAGGGGTGGGCTAAAGAAGAGACTGAGAGATTTTCATTGAGTGGTCGGTCAGTTGGATGTGTGGCTTATGGATAGATGGATGGATGGATGGATGGATGGATGGATGTCGGATGTGCGATGCTTATTGGTAATCGAAAAAGGAGAATGATGTGTTATTATGCCTCTAGTCTTTCTTCAAAGTTCAGACTGTCTATTGTGGGAGGTTAATGATTTTCTAAAAAGTATCATTTATTTTATATCAAAGTAAAGCCGGGGACAGGCGTAATGTGGACAACAGTTGTGCCTGTGAATTCATATAAGATTCTGCAAGATGTAGAATGTGGGATGTGGGATAGGGATTGTAACTGCGCGCCTCACGGAGACCTCGGCAGACCGTTTGCTAAAATATGGCCTGCCAAGGAAGTAAAACATGGTCTGTGAGTTACTGTAGAGAATTGCTATCATCGTTAAGTGCTTCGCATTATCAAGAAACATTCACCAACATTTTAAATAGGATCTCACAAGATAACGAAAATGTATTAACAAATTTGGCGCCGATCCTGAAAGGGTAGAGGATGCTTGGTTTAAAGTTGTTATCATGTAGCATATTTAGTGGTATTTTAGCTAATATGGCAATATGATTACCACCACCAACAGTTATACTGTCAAACTTTGCAATAGTCCTTTGGACAGAAAGAGTTTATAGAGGAACTTGATTTTTTTTTGTATACAGTCGTGTGAGATTATCTCTTGCCTGAATTTGCTTAAATGTACTGTTTGAATAATATCGTTATTGTAAATTGTCCTTTTTGGGGTCAGCAGTGATGTATATAAAGTCTCAGAATTTACAAGGGATGAATTGTCTCATACCTATTCCATAATAATATGTTTATCATTGTGGTGCCGCGACACCTGATGGTCAGGTGCGTGACACCATTGTGTGCAGTTTACAAACCAGGGTTGCCAAGCTTGCTGTATGAGAATGAACTATTCATCAAGCTCGTGTCTGACGTCGAGAAAAATGGTTTGGCATTTTGTCTTTTTCTTGTCTCTGAGTGCTATGTTTACATGCAATTGCTGGGCATGTCATTAGAATAACGATAACAGCAGTGTGTATATATATTTTGATATGGTTTGGTGATGTATTTCCTGTAAAAAATATGCTCCGGGAACTCTCTCTCTCTCTCCCAACACGCTATCTCTCTCCCTCCCTCCCTCTCTCTCTCTCTCTCTCTCTCTCTCTCTCCCTCCTTCTNCTCTCTCTCTCTCTCTCTCTCTCTCTCTCTCTCTCTCTCTCTCTTATATTCATAAACGTAACTGAGAACAGGACATTGCTGACTCTTTCCTTCGTCCTCTTTATTCTCTTCAGTGGTCAGTCGATGTAGCGGCTTAAATGGCATGGTTCAGAAACAGTGTATAGTGACCATTAGCAGACAAATTCTTTTACAGGAAACGACATTATCATACAATGCATGATTCATAACCCGGAAGTTAGAGATTAGCGTCAGCTATGGCAAGCAACCGCTTAAAATCGCAGCAGTCAGTGAAAATCCTCAGTAAATGGCATTGTTAGCCATGACCTCCGATTGTCCACAGCTTTTGTGTGTCTATTTTCCACAAGGAATTCCAGACATGAGAGATCTGCGTCACCCATTGTACTAGAACGTTTCCACATTGCAACAGCTTGTCAGATTCGTCGATAAGTGGCACGGAGTTGCCATGTTGATATTTCATCGTCTCACGAAAGATGTGTCTTTAGCCTACTTCCTGTCTTTTTTTTTTTTTAATACGCTACCCATCAGACAAGCTGAGAGAGTAGTAAGTCAGGCGCACACGCCAAAACGAGTGTTGGAATGACCTGCGTCTACAGAAAGCACAGGTGCTTAGCATATGACCTGCTGACTGTTTCCATACGGCGCTCCTGAGATTCACAAAATAACAGAAAAACACGACTTCGTGATTGGTAATTATCTTTTGTGGGTGGGCCACCTGCCCCCGCCAAGGTGACGAATCGCAGACTAGAAGAAAAAAGTGCGCCCCCTCACGGAAGGAGGCTGAGCTCTCCCGTTGTAGAGTAAACAAAGATGTTAGCATTTGCTAGTTACAGGTGAGCAGTTCCTGTATAGACAAGTGATTTCATCTGGACAAATAAATACACGTGCCTATGACAACTTTGGGCTGCTGCAACGAGTCAACATTTGTTCTAAAGACAGTTCGTGCATGCATCAAGCAAGTTCACCGAATTCAGAAATCTTAATGATTGAGAACATGCGCATTGATGAAAGGATCTCTTACCACCATAAGAATCTCATGAATTGCATCGGTGCTGAATTTGTTTTAGGTACGTTCAACATGCAGAGTTAATGTTATTCTTACGATGGTAAGAGATGCCATCGTTAATGCACAGGTTCTCAGTTATAACCAGTTTTAATTATAAATTTCAACTATAATCATTTTCAATTAAAATCAGATGCAATTATATATAATTAGTTTATGCCCAATAAGACAGATTCTCTGCAATAACAGAAAGGATGTGTTTAGAAGAAGATGTTATGATTATCTAATAAGTTTTGTTATAGATCATAAACTTTGTTTTCATCTGAAAAATGGAGAGTTATGAGGGCAAACTGAATTAAACTACATTTGGTCACATTCATTACCCTCTTCTTTCCTACCTTCCACCTCCCNNNCCCTTCCCCCCCCCCCATAACTCCTATAACCTTTCGTGTCAAAAAAATATTGAGTTAGGGAGAGGAATACCTCACCACCACCACCTCACCTCCCCTC
>JAWQUT010000340.1:406507-434075 GCA_033807755.1 Ellobium chinense
CCGCTTTGCGACATTTCACGCGCTCAGTACTGGCGTCTTCATCGTGAACGCCTGAAAGTATAGAAACGCTCAACTATACAGTGATGTCCCGCTGCATGATAAATCCTTGTGAGCATAGGGAATTTTCTGACTAAAGGTAGTTACGATTAACCAGTGTGTGCCAGCAGCAGGTTCAGTCAATAGGATTAAAAGTGCTGTTGAGAACAATTGCTCTTCATTTGAAACGCCCTTGATATTTGCGTTCAGTGAAATTTAATGACAGTAAACGCTGTGGCACTAGACATAATTTTTTTCATCACAACACAAGGCAATCCAGCAAAGCAATACTTATGCAACCGTTGCAGCATGAATCTTATGCAATGAAATTACATGATTTGTTTCTTTTTGGTGAGAAATCCCTTTACACTTATGAGCAGGTGCTACGATTACGTGAATTTCTATTAAACGAATTCGACTATATTAGCATTGTAATACAGCACTTCAAGTTGTTGTCTTGCTCATGGTTCCTTACCGCCTGCGGTGCAGAAATTATTCAGCGATGTATGAGTATGGCGGGTGCCACTTCTTATTACAGTAGATCTCATGCCCTCTTGTACTTCTCCGTGGGCTATGTCGGGGCATCCTTGTCTGATGCTGGTCCTCTCGGGAGACATACAAAACAGCGATAAAAATAAATCAAACAACGCAAAAAGCTAGGTCGATGCTATGTGTGACCCATATTTGTTCTTTCAGCTGACACGGTCTGTCCTCTGTCTTTTTATAACATTGTTTTGATGACGGCGATTTATCACCAGTTTGTAAGTACAATACAGCTGCCTAATTTGATTTTTTTTTTTATTTGGTTGTCGCTGTCTTGTGGACCACAGTTCAGTCAACGGCAGAATGTGTAAACGTTTTATGTCTCTGTATGGCCGCGCACCTTTCTGCTGAGCCAGTTTTGTAGACTACGCAGTGCCAGCTGAGATCACAGTTTTTCAAGCCCTCTGATACCACCCTCTCTCCAACATTCTTGAACGTTTGGTCCCATGAGGGCAGCTGCAACTCTAGTCCTTCCACCCTATTGGTGCTACGACAGAATTAATTCTGCCCGTCCGCTCGCTACGCTTGAATGCGGCAATCGATTAAATTGGCATCTTCTTGCTGAGCTCTGGGTGCGGCGGTCGAATTCTGCAGCCGGGTGTCAGCTGATCGGCCGACAGGCAACACGTGCCGCGGGCATTATCCGTAACAATGATCAGCCGCCAGCGGGAGGCTGGACCAGAGGGTTCTCACGCTAAGAGAGTTACTACCCGTGGGGGCATTTCAGAACAGGGTCTGCCAAATCATAGCCGCAGGCCACCCGTAATCCTTGCTCAAGAACATTATCTCTATATCCTATAAACTGTCACTGTAACCCGACGTATTCTTAGCAGAGAAAGACATGAAGAGGTAAATGTATTTTTCACTAGTCTTTTCCCATCATGCCAGGAATATTATTCAGTCACGTATGCATGTTATAGCAGTCTGATATATCCCTGAGAACCCATTAATCCCAAGCGACGTCTCATCGTAATAGAAATTCAAAATTAGCCCGGACAGGACAACCTGTGACACTGTTTTAGACTAAAAATTCATTTGTCTGTGTCTGCTAGACATCAAAAACACATGAGCAAAGAGTGTATGTACTCTGAAATGGGGTCAGACATATTGAGGTTGACAGACAAACACTGTCTATAATAGATCGGCAAAAAACAGTGAGATGGGCATAATCGAATAAAATTGTTATTATCTTAAAAACCGATCTTTTACATGACATTCGACTTGTTAAAAACTACCCGATATAAATACATTTCAAATAACAGAGTTTGCGCATTAACGATGGGATCTCTTACCATCTGAGAATTACATTAGTGCATCGATGTTGAATAGAGTGTAATTCCTACGATGGCAAGAGATCCCATCATTAATGCGCAAGCTCTCAAATGATGCTATGCTGCTCTTCGGAGATCGGTCACTGAGTCCCATAGCCTAGTTTTAAAGGTTGTCTCTGCTGGCCAAACTTTTTCTCTGTAGTTCATCAAGTATGAGCAGACACTCTTGCAGTCTGTCGTGTGGGGTACGTTCCCCTTCATATTCACAGAGCCCTGAAGCCAGCAGAGTCCAGTTTGGAGCCTGAGAGGTTTCTACAATATTTGAATGAGCCATACGTCCTCAGGCAGCAGTGCTGAATTCGGAACCTGAATAATATACAATACTTGAATGAGCAATGAGGTCTGAACTAGCAGTGTCCCTTTCGGAGCCTCATCTAGGTGTCTACAAATTTGAATGAGCTATGAGCCCGCAATTAGGAATGTCCCGGTTCAGAATCTGGTGGGTATCTACAATAAATATTTCAATGAGACTAAGGCTACACTGAAAGCCTCTATCGAAAAAAAAAAAAGAGACGAAATTACAATAACGAAATTGCCTATTCGAATACATCAAAATATCACCATACATCGTCATCGGCATTGAGTTATTCGATTCGCATGCCAACGTCCTCTGTTAAAGCACAGAGAAAATTGGCGACGGAGTTCTACTGTACCCTCTGGAAGGTCCCAAGAGATGTCATTATGAGTTTGTCTGGAATGTTCTTCTGCAGTTCTCATGATTGACTATTTCCTGCCAACGTCTAGCGTGAAAAGGTTTCGGTCTCAGAAGGCTGAATTCAAAATTCCCCCATCGTCAGGGTTGTCGTAGAGGCTTGTAATGAATGATGACAATGAAACAGTATAGAGAAATGGAACGCAGGCTTGGCTGAATAAATTGTGTCCAATTACATAAAGGAGGGAACAGAGATAATGAATGACCTAAGCTCTGACGCACGCAATCTGCGTAGCAATTAAGAGGCTTTATGAAACACATTATTTAACACTGCATCAGAATCCGCTCAGGGACAGGGCACGGTTTCCACAGGTTTCGTCCGTGACCCTAGCTGTTGTAGGGTACGTTACAAAGATTTTGGTGACCTCTCAAAAACAATTTGCAATCTTGAAGGCCGATAATGAATGAGGGGTCTAACCTTTCTCATACGTCCCTCAACGAATTTGTCTTTGCCACGAAAATCCATATTGTTGCCCATAAAATTCCCGAGAGGAAAAGGGCAGAATATTAAACAAAAAATAAATTTGGATAACAGACCCGGATGATTAATTCACTGATGAAACGTACGTGCTTCCTGGGTATTAAAACAAGCGGTGGAATAAAATTACTCTTTCTGAACCGTATGAGAACTTACGCATCAACGATGACATCTCTTTCCATTGTAAGAGTTACATTAATTCTGCATGATGAACACTGCTAAAGATGCATTCAGCTCCTTTGCAATAATGCAATTTTTACGATGGTAAGAAATCGCGTTCTCAGGACGACATGTGATGGCCTGTGAGTCGATAGAAATAGAAGAGGTGGCCGACCTACTACTCCAAACTTTGCACTTCTGTAAGGAGTCCTATGACTTTTATGATGGTTACAATGCCGATGAGCGAAGCTTTTAATAAGATACAAGTATGTTTATAATAATATATTCAGTCACTCACTCATTCACTTTCTAACTCGCTGACTGACTGACTGACTGACTGACTGACTGACTGAATGACTGACTGACTGAATGACTCACTCACTCACTCACTCACTCACTCACTCACTCACTCACTCACTCACTCACTCACTTGCATTCAACCTATTACCCACTCGTGCCGCTTAACCTCCTCATATTCTCATTCCCTCCATAGTAACCTACACACTCACCCACCCCTTGCATCCCTCCCTACCCCTCACCCTCGCCCTTGCCCCCTCCTCCGCAGTGCCAGACTGCTCAGACTCCTTGAAGACACTTTCGCGCTTTTCAATCTCCTCTTAACCCCGTCAAAACACTCCGCACCTCCTCTGACTGGCGCATGCGTGGCTCATTATGGTGCACTTGGGCACCCCGGGGGTTGAACAGGTGCTACACGCAACACTAAATTGCACAATGCTGTTCAGAGATTATTATGCAGTCCCATGTGCGGTTCAAAGCGTGTTGGCTAGACATGGCATGATGTAAGGTGCGTGTGGGTTATTTCCTTCACCCGCCAGTGAATCGAGGCTTAAAAATACACCCACTGTCAAAAATCCAGTGATGGTGCAATTCCAGAAAATTGACTGATAGATTTCCTTCTGTTGTTTCGCTCTGTGAACTTTTAAATTTTTTTTGCCTCATTTTTTGACACTCTTTTTAAAGTGTTGACAGATCTTAATAATGAGTCAGGGCGTGGCTGTGTGGTTTATGAGTCATTTTCACGATCTGAACATGTTGAATGGGCCCATGGATAGTGCTAAAGAATGCTTAATATGAAATAGTGATTAGCGCTGCATGATTTTTTTTTCTTATTAGATTCAGTCGTTGATGAGTACATCGCTATAAAACGATGACGTGAGGACACTGCTCTAAGGAAAGTAAGGCTCCGGGAATGCAAGGGGCGATAAACAAGCTCTGCTGATGAAGAAATCTTGTCAGAGGAGATTTGGGAGGAGAAAGGGACGCGAAAAAAGATGCTGAGCCTTCTTGGCCACATTTCTCCTCCTTCTGTTCCGTCGCCCATGATATGCCTGCTGATTTATAATTTTTTGCAATGCTAAATAGTGTAGTCATTGTAGGCAATAAGCATCTGAATAAACGATAGCAATAAATAAAAAAAAAAAGTAAACATCTATCTATCTATCTATCTATCTATCTATCTATCTATCTATCTATCTATGTCTGTCTGTCTGTCTGTCTGTCTATATGTATATATATGTGTGTGTGTATGTGTGTGTGTGTGTGTGTGTGTGTGTGTGTGTGTGTGTGTGTGTGTGTGTGTACATATATCTATGTTCCTTGGCATCACGTGACATTTGCCTCAGGACAATAACTAACGAATCATAACTAATCATTGGAACGACAGAGGATTTTCGACTGGCAGATTCTTGATGACACCTTGAACTCCTAACATTTGTATGATTGGATGATTTTAGAGCAGAGCTAACCATTGTAAGCAACACCACCTCTTCGTCGAAAATAAACAATAAGAATCCCATACAAACTCGTTATTGGAGGGAAGAAAGACCTAATTCATGATTTTTAAGAGTTACTACTCGTGGGGGCATTTCAGAACAGGGTCTGCCAAAATCATAGCCGCAGGCCACCCGTAATCCTTGCTCAAGAACATTATCTCTATATCCTATAAGCTGTTACTGTAACCCGACGCATTCTTAGCAGAGAAAGACATGAAGAGGTAAATGTATTTTTCACTAGTCTTTTCCCATCATGCCAGGAATATTATTCAGTCACGTATATCTTAAATAGATAAAGTTACTGCGTAGTTAACATTATCATCAAAATCACATAATGTTAGAATTATACAGCTTGTGTCAAAGCAAATGTCTTTTCACGCTACGTCTTCACATTATCATACTCCTTACTGAATATATCATTACCTTTAGTTTGTTTATTTGTCTCTAACTCTTGTTTTATTTTATTTTATCTTTGAGCAGCTTGGCTGAACGGTTAAGGCTCAAGATCTAAATGTCGTGGGTTTGATTCCCGACCACGATCATGTTGTAGATGCCTTGGGACAGCTTTTATTCACATTTTCGTCAGTCCACCCGTCTGTAAAATGAGTACCTGACTACAGGCAGCGGAGGATATTGTCAGAATGCTAGTGATCAGCGCCTGTAAATGGCAGCGGCACTGTATGCTCTCCAGGGAGCTGAAAAAGTCTTAGAGCGATCAGGCCTGCTGGGGTAATAATAGTGTGAAGTCGCATAAGCGGGCATATACCCGCATACGAGACTTATAAACAGCATTATTATTATTATTATTATTGTTATTATCTTTATGGACCTCCGGGAGAGCAAACATTCCTGCCGCCTTTTTTGACAGGCACTGAATACACAGCCTGACAATATATTCCTCTGCCCATACAGAGCTATCCAGTTCACAAGCGGATGGACTCAGGAAAATATGACTGAATTGCTTTTCCAAAGGCAATTACACGACGCGCAAGACAAGAAGGCCAGGGCACCATAAATTCCATATTATCGTCGCTAAATTCTTTATCAGAAAACTATATCTTCCTCATCATCGTTATTATCATTTTTTTTCTTACACCCTTCTTTTCGTTTTACCCTCCATCTATTGTTCCCTTCTTCTGTCCCCATCATTTCTTTTCGGCTTGCATTTTTCATAATCTTTCCCCGGTCATTTGCCTTGTTTCAATATTGTTTACTTTTTATGTCCTCGAAGGAACCTGGCTCAATTTCCTCTCATGGAAATTGCCAGCGTTTCAGCCATTTTCTCCATCTACCCCCTGCCTCTCCCATCCAATTTGCACCCATCCATTTTGTTCGAACCCCTCACTTCCGTTCTTATGGCCTTGTAAATATCATGCGTGCGTGCTGTTAACTGATGTTCAAATATACTCATACTCGAACAATAGTTTAGATTTTTTTATTATTATTATTGAGGGGGGAGGACGGAGGAGGGTGCATAATATTATTTTCATTCCGGTAAAGAAAATCTGGTCCTCCTCCTCTCTCCCCTCCCTCCCTCCCACCCACCGCTTTTCCAGCTCATTCAAATACAGAATGCAATAACGCATGTCAATAAAATAACCAGATACATCTGTGGGCTGTACGTTTCAAACTGAGCTCGGCGCCTGAGCGAACAAACCTCTGGTCGGTGCTGTCGATCACGTAAATGAAAACAAAATACGGATGCACAACAGCTGGCCCCAGCAGATCAAATTATGGCCGGTTAAGGATAAATAAATATAAAATGTGGCAGGTGAATAAGGAATGACTTTAAACAGGTTTATATTTGTTATTGTTACTAGTAATAACATCCAATGTTTGAATGGGTCTGCATGCCTGAACAGCGAATTTCTGCGAGGGGTGCCTGCGCAAAGACCGTATCGTTATATGAATTATATAAGGGAGATAAGGCCTTTGCGCAGGCACCCCTCGAATATATCTGTGGAACTTAGACCCAGCTTTCTGACAACAGACAAGAAAGCGTGGCGCGGCCTTTGACCCCTAACCTCTTACCAAGGGAAACAACACACCTTTTTTTAATCAGTAAATTAAAAACAACAACTGGCGATTACACAAAACTTTACAAAGAAGAATTCGCTTTCACAAATATAAAGCCTTTCTACATAGCAAAAGTAAGGCCGCCACGCAATATAGCAATGACGAAAATGGAAGCATGTCAGATTTCATGAGTGTGGGTGACTATTTAATGAAATGTAAAGCATTATAAGAACTCGACACCAAAGCTTTATTATAGTTTGATGTATTATGACGAAGTATGTGCTCATGTCATACGTGTGTCCCTCACTAAATCACTACAATAAAATTACTTACGCGCCTTCAGATAGAAAGGAAAGAAAAAACAGGAGTAGCATGCATATTTAGGATAAGGATAAGGAGGAGAAGGATAACTTTATGTGTAAACAAAGGGAAATTTGCCTTGTTACAGTGTGCTTACGAAACATAAATATCTGTGCAAACACACATACTCCCTCGCTATCACACGTACACACACATATACTTACACACACACACACACACACACACACACACACACACACACACACACACACAACACACACACACACACACACACACACACACACACAATCTAGTAAGAATAAAAACCATAGTAACTTACATCATTTCATAGACAATACAACATTTATTATTCATGCGAAGGTTTTAAAATGCACCCTCTTCACTATTCGCAGAATATTCTTTAAATAACTAACAGGCTACATGTATTAAATCTAAATGCGAAGTCATAGCACGCCTATTCGAATATGGTGGTTAAAAGCGTTCACGAATACACCCAGTCTTACTCTGCTTTTACATCGCCTACTTGTGAACACGAAGCATGCATGCTCACTTTAATAGCTGCTCGCTTGAGAGCTAATCAACGATGCCGTCCTCAAAGACGGGCAGACCCTTTCAAAGAACCCACAACATTTCCTTGCCTACATCCCGTAATTTTTAAAGCACTTCACGAACGCCCGTGAGTATTATCTCAGGGCTCAGGCTGGGGGGGGNTCTATCTGTCTGTCTGTCTGTCTGTCTGTCTGTCTGTCTGTCTGTTCACATATTATTCATTCCGGGAACGAAAAGTAAAAGTGGGAAAGAAGAAGCAAGTTCTCTGTTGAAGATAACAGGATATCAAGCTGTAAATTAGTTACGAGAAAAAATGTAGAAACGGGGACAAAGAGACGAAGTAAGGTAATGAACGTGTTTAGGCCAGAGAGAGAGAGAGTGAGAGAGAGAGAGAGAGAGAGAGAGAGAGAGAGAGAGAGAGAGAGAGAAAGAGAGAGCGAGAGAGAGAGAGAGAAGATGCATGTAAAATACACGTGAGATAAGATTGAAAGAGAGAAATAAAAGAATTTATGAACGTAACATATAAAGTGTCAAATTCCCTTCAGTCAGAGGAATGTCAGAATGAGACAGACACTCTAATAAATATTATCATTTTACTATAGTGAAACTAAGGGTCGACTTTATGTAACACTTAAACATGTCACTGAAATCAAGCATGCTGCCATTAATTTTGTTTATGCCGAGTTGCGTGGCAGTTTCAGATTTTCTAATTAGGCAGTCGTTAATATTTTAAAAACTAATATTTCTTTGTAAAGCTTCGTGTAGCCGTTTGCTGTTTGTTTAAATTTGTTCAAGTAATGGTTGCATTACCTCCCTTGATCAGAGTTCACGAGTCAAAGATCCCACCACGCTTTGTTATTTGCCGTCAGTAGCTTAGGCCTATGCCTTGACGTGTTAGAAATTTGCTATTCAGCCATGAACATCCATTCAGAGAATGGGTTTTGTTACTAATGAAACGTTAAACGTGTAATGTATCCTGTTTATTTAAACTCAAAGAGGATTAAAAAAGGCGGCTTGATTGTAAGGTACGCTTGAGACGATAGGTTAAAAAACAGTTCATTTTCATGAAACGAAAGAAATGGTTTCAAATTTGGCAAATTCTGACCCGCCAGTTCAGACACAACTCATACGCTGTTGTATTTATTTAAGAATTTTAAGGTAAAATACCCTAGAACAGACGTAAAAATATTTGTTTTCACGAATTAATATTATAAAATAGATTAATATCGCGAATTTTGGTCCTGAAAAGGTCTAATATATAAATCTGAAGCTCCCGTGTTTAGAATGTCGCTAGAGATTAAAAAAAAAAAAGTCGAGGGGGTGAAAAAGGCAAGTGACTTTTTCTTCCTCACATATAATGTCAGCTGCGAAGAAAAGTTAACTAGAACAAATGAGACTTCAAAAGTATCATCAATAAATACCACAGGCTACCTATACGTAGTTTATCTGTTGAATGTGCTACTTAAAGTAATAACATACATGAAGAAGACCTTTTCAGGGCCAAAATTCGCGATATTAATCTATTTTATAATATTAAGTCGTGAAAACAAATATTTTTACGTCTGTTCTAGAGTTTTTTACCTTAAAATTCTTAAATAAATACAACAGCGTATGAGTTGTGTCTGAACTGGCGGGTCATTTGATGTCAGCAATGAACAGGTTATTTCTGAGGGCCTCGTTTATATACCTTTGTATTATGTCGATGCTGTGACAAAATCACAACAACCAGCTGGTATTTTCCATCCATATTGTTTTACAGTTCTCGAAACCCTAAACCTGGACCACATTAAACGTGAGCTAAGACTACAAAACAAAAATGTTGCCGCACAATTCGATCTCATATAAGTCATCTCTTTTTAGCTAAACTAATAGGTTTGACGTTTTGGTTTTCTGAAGGCGCAAGTCCTTCTGCCTCCAAATTTCTCTCCTAAACAAAATTGTAGAAATAGACGGGCTTGGCGGTTTCTTATTTGATTTAGCTTGTGACAGAAACAAACAGGGAAGAAAGTAGAAAAAGAGCGTATCCTTGCACACATATGGAACTGTAAGTTAAAGTCTATGAATAATTCAGAACTTGACAGAAGCGTCGCCACCAGTGCACACACATCGAAAGTGGCATTCCCAGTGGCCTTAAGCAAGATTAATGAATATTTTGCTCTGGTGAGGTTAACATTCCCGACATGAACGCTTCCAGAGCGGTCAGTTTATTAAGTTCAATATGATAATATCCAAGGTTTATTTTGGCACAGGATGGAATGTCTACTGAACTTTGCTGTGGGTGGGTTTTCAGAACAAATGAGTAGGATAATTACTCACAGACAAAAATATTCACACCCTTACTCACACATCATACACACCAAACATACATACACGAGAATAATAAGAGCACATGCACACGCACGTGTACATACACACCTACACACACACACACACACACACACACACACACACACACACACACACACACACACCTACATACTCAAAGCAAAATAAATGGTTGGGCCATTTGATTGCACAGAGTCAATTAATTTTTCAAACAGGATGTGTCAATGTTGGAGTAGATTTAAAAATGGTCGAGAAATTGTTTAATTCCATTACGATCACTTTGTTTTGATCTATAGAACGCAAATTTTTTCACGTATTTATTATTTTTTTCCATCCTGTCACATGCTCCTACTGTCTCAGCAAATTTTACCATGGCCTGTCTTTTGCGCCTAAGGCAACAATAAAAACACCCTTAAATGGTGAGCCCATTTACTAGCAGCACCCTTGTCTTCCGCGCTAATTGTCTTCATTGTGGGCTTCTAACCATCTCCCTGAGGCATTTCCTCTTCCATTCTTCTTTTCATGCAAAGGCTTTCCTATAATTAATATAGAAAGGGAAATAGAGATAGGCACCAAAAAAAGAGTTTGGGACTGAGAAATAATAGGGGACCAGGGATTTGGCACTGCTGTGATTTAAGTTTCTATTTGTGTATTAAATGTCAGTACCCGGAAGGTGAAAATTTAAATTAATTTGATGAAAAACCCTTTAAGCACCGTTTTTGTGTTGTTTTTTTTTTTGGTCGACATTTTCGTCCCTGATAAACAAAAGTACACAGAGACTTAGAAACTTTGAGAAAGAAGAGGGAAAAATGAAGGAAATTACTTTTATTGCTGGCTTCAGATGATCTTAATAATAATGGCCATCTTTATCCTCTCATTAAAATATGTAATGTATGAGAAAATAAATAACGAAGCTCTGGAAAGACGAGTTGCGAAAGAAAAGTAATGGGAGATAACAATAGGATCTCTTACCATCGTAAGAATTACATTAGTGCGTCGGTGCTGAATGCACCCTTAGCAGCGCTCAACATGTAGAGTTAGCGTAAGTCTTACGATGTTAAAAGATTGTACCGTTAATGCGCAAGCTTTCGTATAATTATAATAATATAGCGTCATTTAGTCTGTTTCATTCTAGTATATACATGTACCAACCGACATTTCAAACTTACCTTTACATTGCACAGATGGAAGAGATGATCAATATCCTCTGTTGAATTTTCCTGAAATTGGAGAATGTGGAAAATTTTATTGTAATTTTCAGTCAATCACATCCTTACATTCAAAGTTAAGTATTTCCTTTATTCACACATTATGGACAATATTATCATGTCTAAGTCAGTATTTGAAAAACATTTATCCACACTGGATATACATAAATAGAATTTAATACATGAAGTTTCGGACCGGCTCCCTTCCTCAGATGCAAAAAATCGATGAAGCAAGAATTAAATAGCACTAAAAAAAAACCTGATCATGTCTAAGTCAATAATTACATGGAAAATGGTATACCTGCATCTCTGTTATTTCCCTTATAGAACCAATCCTTTTAATGGCGACTTTCATATTTGAGACGATTGCTATATTTTTAGATTTGTATGATCGTCAGCTACTTTACGATAATTAGAAAGAAATCCCAATGAACCCCCCACCCCTTTTATTTTTCATATAAGAAATTCAAAAGATTGCTTTCATCATATTCAATTTGCAAAAAAAGAGAACATTCTTTTTAAAGCGGATTTGCAGTATGATAGGCTCATAATGAAGGAGTTTGATGACGAGGACCAACCGACCGACCGAATAATATTGATGGAATATCCAATCTATATAAAAGTACATATCTTCAGATCTTTGAACTTTACGAGCACCAGAAAGTCTAAGGGTGCAAATGCACTGGTCCTTAGAATCATTAGAAAACCACACATACTTCACCTTCTCGTATCATCGTAAAAAAAACCAAAACATAAAAAACTGAAAGTCAACAAATGAATAGTAAGTCAACATCCTTGTCCTCATAATGATTAACACCGTTTAATCGCAATCCGCATTAATGCAACTGCCGCTCAGTCGCAACACTTTCCACATAACAAAGTTCTAATATGTCAATATAAAAGTCACTGGACAATTCCAACTCCCTTTAATCGCAACTTTTTCCATGCTATCAGGAAGTTGCGTTTAAGCAGAATCGAGGGATGAATATGCCGGTCTTAATAAAAATGTTAAAAAAATGTACATCTTTTCGACTTAACAATAAATCCAAAGGAAGTAGTCTGACCTTTATTAAGTTTTATCTTCGCTTTTCGTGGTTGTTTTTTTTTTTTTTGTTACTTTATGTTCTATTTGTAGGGACTGGGAAAATACTGTAGTGGGAAGTTGTGATGAATCGCCAAAGGATATGTCAGTGTGAGGGTCAGTGTGGTAGTTGAGGCTGAACACTATTAGATGTAAAGGTTTCTGTGTTAGCTAGAGGCGTCCGTTTAGTCATAAGCGGTTTTATTATGTGTGAATGAGAACTAGGATGGGATGGAAGGGGATGTGTGTGTGTATATATGTGTGTGTGTGTGTGTGTGTGTGTGTCTGTGTGTGTGGAGGGGGGAGGGGGTCGATGAGTAAGTGAGTGAGTGAGTCGGTAGGTAGGTGGGTGATTGGGTGAGTGGTTGAATGAGAGTGTATGTGTGAGAGAGATAAAAAAAGAGAGAGAGAGAGAGAGATGGGGGAGGGAGGGAGTGAAGTGAAGTGAAATGAAGTGAGTGAGTGAGTGAGTGAGTGAGTGAGTGAGTGAGTGAGTGAGTGAGTGAGTGAGAGAGTGTGCGAGAGAGAGAGAGAGAGAGAGAGACGGGGTAGGGAGGGAATGAAGTGAAGTGAAGTGAGTTGAAGTGAAGTGAAGTGCGCGAGTGAGTGTGTCAGTCAGTCAGTCAGTCAGTCAGTCAGTCAGTCTTATCAACACGCCGCAGCTACCATTCTACGAATCAAACAGCCAGAACGAACAATTCCATATTTGTCACCGCCTCCGACTGAGGCCCGAACGCCTGAATGACTGAGTAATGCCGTATAGAGTTATTTATAAAGAAGCGTTGTAATTTGAAAACAGGGCTGCGAAGAAAAACAATGAGTTGGCGGTGCTGCCCTATGTTTAGCTACTCGGAAGCCTTGAATCCCCAAGTTAAGCTACATGGGAAGCTCTTAATTTTTAAAGCTTTTTGGGAAAGTCAGTTAAAGTCTAAATAGTTTGGGGAAAATGCTGAGGACACATTTGTTCAAACGTTATTTTAATAAATGTTTACAGTTTGTCAAACCAAACTTCTTTTTTTTTTTTTTTGGCTCAGATTCGGATGGCGAAATACATTTCTGCTGGCTATATGAATTATTCAAGACAGAGTAGAGAATAATAATCATTATAATATAAACTTCTTGATAATAAACACTTTATCTTACCAACATTACTGTACTGTGTGTCTGCATGAGTGTATGCGTGAGTATCTGAGAAGTTCTTTTTGTTTCCTTGGCTGTAAAGAGCTTAGAGTCTGTTTGGGATGAGTTCTCTATAAATGCAGACCATGCGCAACCTACACCAACTTGGATTGGCCGCCTAGTTAGTTAAAGATGTCATGATCAAAGACAACGTACTAAGTTGTCCAAGCAATCTTAGAACTGGATGTTATATGTATGTGGAATTCCCTTGATCTTTTTTTTGCACGCAAACTTTCAGAAACGCACCAGATCTTGTTGGACGACCAAAGTTGGTATGTGCACGGGGAATATTACTCAACTTTCAAAAATTAGCCACAGAAAATAATCACCACTTTGTTACAACACAGAGATCCCCATGTGACTACCCTGGACAGTCGCTGAAGGACTTGGCTCTGGCATGGTGAAAATAGACGGAGACAGCTACTTTTCTCCTGGGGTGACTCAGCTTGGGTAAATGTCGTACTCACGCTCCAAACTCATCACTGTGTGACAGTTAGACGGAGGGATAGTAGTAGACACATTTGTTAGAGAAAATTATTCCTGCAGCTAAAATTATTTCTTTCTTTCTTTCTTTCTTTCTTTCTTTCTTTCTTTCTTTCTTTCTTTCTTTCTTGCTTGCTTTCTTTAATAGTTTTAAGTCAAAGAAAAAAACAAAACATTCAATTAAAGATCCTTTACTTTTCTATGTTCCTCCCCATTCTTTTGGACTTTTTAGCTGTTTCGTCTTCATCATACATAATTGTTCCTCTCCCTTCCACCCATTTATTCTTTTCTCTTGTTTCATCCCTCTTCCCACCTCACGTAGGCCTTTTTTGTTCGCTCCATTTTTTTTGTGCTTTAAATAAAAGATTCTGTCTTTTCTTGTATCTTTATCGCTTTTCTCCTTCCATTTTATATTCCTTATTCTCTCTTTACTCGATCTACGTTGGTCTGTCGATATCTGTATGGGCTGTCTTTCTGTTTTCTTTTGTCTTTTTTCACCCAGTTTTTTGTCTTCCTCGCACACCCTCTCCATCTTCCAGACAGACCGACAGACAGACAGACAGACAGACTTATCCCCGCCCCCCCCCCACATACACACAGACACACACACAGACACACACACACACACATACACACACACACACACACACACACACACACACACACACACACACATCACCAAACTTGTGAACCTATTTCGCCCATGCCATGCCCAATGCGAACCATTTCCACCTTGATGTTTTCAAAAACCTGTAAATCTCACAAGAAAAAGTAAAGTATTCGTGTGATGTTCCTTTACTTTCTCCTCAGTTTTCTCCATTTTCCCTTCTGATCACCATGTCTTATTTTCTTCCATAGTCGCCCCAACTTTAGCCCATTCTCTTTTCTCCACCAGATGGCCGTGCCCCCATGTCTTCCCCGCCCTAACTCTCGCCATTTCGAAGCTTCCAATTTTCCTTGCGTAGCCATGTACCCATTAACACCGTGCGACGGGCAGGTAATTATTGCCTGTCCCCAGGCTCTTAGGAAAACAAAGCAATTAACTCCCCTTGTTATCCTATCTTGCCGCATTTTCTCCAGCTTCTTCCACCTCGTTTTCGTGTTTCTTATTTCTTCAAAAATTTCCGGTTGCTGTTTTTTAAAAGTTCTACTTTTTCCTTGCGCCGTCCTTGTCTTCCACTTTCCAGTGCACTTGGATGGACAAATTACAACAGCAGACAAACTGTCAGGGCCAGAATTTAACCCCATGGCCAGTAAGGTCCGTGAGTGCATTGGTGCTCCTTCATTGTGTCTTCTATATATTTTTCCATTCCTTCTTCTCTCGTCTAAATTAACAGTGCTGTTCGTCTTCGTCTGCGTCTTCTATTTTCTTCTTTTCATCATCTTCTTCATCTTTCCATTTAGGCTGGAGTAAAAATAAACGTCTTTCGTCTCGAGAACAGCGTCACTAGTGGGAAAATTAAGGCTCCATCAGTCACGCAATAAATAAGTCAATCAGCCACTTCCCTGCTCCTCCCTTCGGCCATCTCCCTGCTACTCCGCCTGTGTTTCGGAAGGAGCATCCATTGCCATAGCAATATATCTATATCAATTCTATCTATCTCTTCTATATCTATATATATATATAGGGTACATTTTGGCAGTAGTTACTGTTCCTCACCTAAGCTTTTATTCCCTTTCTTCCCCCGCCCCTCCCCCCGGTGACGCTCTCTTACACAAGACAAAGGTAAGGAATGGTGGCTACATCAATCAATCAATCAATCAATCAATCAATCAATCAATCAATCAATCAATCAATCAATCGATTAGTCAGAGATTCAGTCATTCAATTAACCATTCATTCATTTCATAACTTGATCATTCTTCTTTAGTCATCACTCATTCTAAATCTTTAATTAGTCAATTTCACGGTCGTTCACTTAGTCACGTAATTAACCGACAAATCTCTCAGCCAGTATATTCTTCAATCAGTCAATGTAAAATAATCAATCAACAAATCGATCAGATCTTTCAGTCACTCCATTCAAAAATGTATTTTATCGATCGGCTGATGAGTCAGTTAGTCAATCGATCTATTGAACAGCCGACTGACTGATCATTCAGTAAGTCGATCAGTCAGTCTCGAAAAACATAAAATCAGTCATGATTTCGTGTCCCATTTTTTTCCTTCTTGCATTTTTTCTTCGCGTTTCCGTCTTTATTGAATTATCCTCTCCATTCTGCACTACCGGTCACTCACAATTGCTATGCACACTCAGTTAAGTTCATAGCCCCCTAGATCAATACCAACTCCTATATTGCATTCATCATTGACAGAAGAAGCGTGTGTGTGTGTATACAGGTATTATACCTAGTAGTCTGGTAAAATCTAGTATGTGTTGTTGTTGTTGTTGTTTTTTTAATTCGGTTAAAATCAAGTCTGGACTCTCTAATACTCATCTCTTCTTTAGGTTAAGTAGAAAAAAAAAATGTCTGAATTATCCCCCTTATTTGTCTGCTTTAAACCTGGGAAAGACTGAAAGGTCAGTGAGATGCTGGCCTGTGTCGGGAAATTATTTGAAAAAAAAAATACCAAAAAATAAATAAACAAACATAAAAGTTGATGTAGTGTTAAAATTAATGTATTATATTACAGTAGAAAGTAAAAATGTCTGAATTCTTCCCTCTAAATGTCTGGTTTAAACCTGAAAAAGACTGAAAGGCCAGTGAGATAATGGGGTCTGTGTTGGTAAATTATTTGAAAAAAAAACAAACCAGCAAATATACAAACAAACATGAAAGATGATGCAATATTAAAATTAGTACATTGCATTATAGTAGAATGTAAAAGTCTGCATTCTCCCCTACATAATTTATGTCTGGTTTAAACCTGGAAAAGACTGGAAGGTCAGTCAGATCTTGGCCTGTGTCCAGAAATTATTTGGATAAAAAAAGGACAAAAATTAAACAAACAAACAAACATGAAAGCTGATGTAATTTCAAACTTAATATATTGCATTATACCAAAATGACAAGATAAATTTCCACTACTTTTTAGTTGCTTTAGTCTAACCATACGACATTTTCTCTAATTTCTCAAAATTTGAGTCAGACACACTTGCTGGGTTTTATGAGATCTCAAGACTCTAGAGATTTCTTAAGCAGCTTATTGCATAGCTCTGTTCAGCTGCGGACTGGCCCGCTCATGTGCAAAGACGGATAGAGAATTCATGAGGAAAGCAAGGCTGACGTGAGAAGATTTTCACATTTCGCTCTTGCCTAGTGGGACGTATCAATTTCTGACGCTTCGGTTTAATAAAAGAAGCGATGAGAAGGTCCGGTTCGCGATGTGGAGGGCAATTCCATATCAAATGTATGGCCATTTTGTAAAGTTAAGAATGAAAATTGTTGTGTGGAACAAAACCTCAGAATAAAGTAGTTTTTTACTAAGATTCTGCCACGTACTATTGCGTTTTATTACGACCTCGCTCTAACCGTGAAACACTTTGTTTTTCTCTATAGAATAATCCTCTTAATATCCCGGTTGCCACAACAATTTCTTCCTAAGATGTCAGCGGCACTAGCCAGTTGAATTTTCTTCATATTTGAGGTCAAAATTGCTCATTTTCACTGAGTAAATTTGGATCCAGCTGTAACTACTCCATTATATCTCGTCTACATGAATGAGCCATACTGTAACAAGGAGAAGATAAGTTACCCACACGGACAACACATGGCCCTTCCCACCAGCGGCACGTTCTTTGATCAACGGCATGTTGAGTCTGGTGGAGCATGTGATGAAGGAGGATACAAAATTAATTATAATGCATCTTTAACTGTCTGTACTCGTCGCCCGTCTCTGTCCTGGATCGTTGGCTGAGATCCTGCTCTCGCTAAGATCCCGCTCTTCTGGTCTCCCAAGTTCGTACAACGGACTTCTATAATATCCCAAGCTCGTACCGGGATGTTAACAACGGACTTCTATAATATCCCAAGTTCGTACCGGGATGTTAACAACGGACTTCTATAATATCTCAAGCTCGTACCGGATGTTAACGACGGGCTTCTATAATATCCCAAGCTCGTACCGGTATGTTAACAGCGGACTTCTATGATATCGCAAGTTCGTACCGGGATGTTAACAACGGACTTCTATAATATCCCAAGTTCGTACCGGGATGTTAACAACGGACTTCTACAATATCCCCCCTTCCCAGGTGTTAAAACTCCACACTGGGCCATACTGACGGCGTCACTAATAGATCACTATTTCGAGGGTGGGGGAGGGAGGCTATAGGGAAGGGGTCCTTTATTCTAGTGTCTGCTAATAAGAAGAAGCTGGTCGTCTAAAAGGTATAACACGTGTGTTTTTCCTGAGAACTAACGTCGACTCCGTTAATCACACTCCGCATACCTGCAACTGCCGTTTTTAACGCAACATCTTAAATATTAAACAATGCTATATTTCTAGATAAAATGTCACTGGAAAATCGCACGTCCTTTTAATACCCACCTCTCTCATGCTCCCGAGGAGTTACAATTACGCGGAATAGACCATATCAGACCACGCTGCTATTCCCCTCCTCCTCTGCCCTCAAACCAAACAACAACAACAACAACAACAAAAACAACAATAACAATAACAACAACAACAAAACTCCTCAACGAAAGATGGCATAATAATATGCTTTAATCTTTGACTTTAAGATACATATAGGTCAGCGTTATTATTCTCGAAAGAGCAAGACAGCAGACTCGAAGTGCCAGCAGGATGATATATATAGAGAGAAAGATAATGAGTGGATAGCAACAGAAGGAGGGCGAAGGCACAGAGTGCAAACCCTGAACGTCATAACAAACATTAATCATCAAATGATAAACATCTTCACAAACAAAAACAACCACTTTAGATAATTCAGACATAGACACTATATAATAGAGATGTGATTTAGATAATTCAGTCACTGATTCTATATATACATACACGCACCTTAAGCTTTCTAGATTTATTAAGCTCACCAGGTTTAACAGCTACCCCATCCACCTATGTCAGAGAGATATGAGTATAAATGTCAACGCCAAGGCCTGAATCATCAATTCTAAACCGTGCACATTTTTTTTTGTTGCTGTAGTCTAAAGCAAGATTTATGTCCGATGAGACATCATGCCGCGTACTTATGCATAGATATCACTGTTGGTTTGTTTCCTTCAGTCTTAACGTTCATGCTACATCCCCCCCACATCAATGTTACAGTTCCTCACTGGGTATGGAGAGAAGTGCCAGATTTATCTCGTAGCAAAATTGTAGTAGATTGCTATGAGTCACAGAGAAAAGTGCCAGGTTAGCATAACAGTAAAAGTGGTACATTGCTACAAGCCTCACGGAGGTACCAGACTAACTTTTCTGGGGCCCATAGTACTCTACTAATTTTGATAGTAGCAAATGTAGCACAATGCTATGGTCAACAGAGAAGTGCCTTGTTAACCTGGTGGCAAAACTAGCACATTGCCATGGGTCCCAGAGAAGTGTTACATTAAGCTACTAGCAGAAATAGCACATTGGTATTGGTACCAGAAAAGTGCTAGATTACCATAGAAGCAAAAGCGGCACATTGCCAGGGGCCACAGAGAAGTGCCGGATTTATCTAGTAGCAAAAGCAGCACAATGCTGTGGGCCCCAAAGACGAATCAGAGTAATCTATTAGTATTAGCAATAGGCCTAAGGCCAATGCTACTAGGCCAATGCTATGGGGTCGCAGAGGAATGCCAGATTAACCTTGCAACAAAAGTAGCAAATACATGCTATGGGCCCTGCATTGCATTGCTTAGGCCCCACTCTGTTTGCAAACTGTGTGGCAAAATGGAAAATCCTAGGCAAGATTTGTTTGTTTTATCTTCGTTTTCCTTGAGTAAAATTTGTAACCGTTATGTAGAGAGCGAGCCTTCGCAGTGTGTAACTTACATTCACTTTCTTCCCAAAGCAAATTATAGTACAATGTTTACGGCATCAATCGAGCACGAAATTTGTGTACGAAAGATTCTGATTTTCGTTCTCTCTCTCTCTCTCTCTCTCTCTCTCTCTCTCTCTCTCTCTCTCCCATCTGTAATGTAAAGGGTCTGCGAACTCTAAATCTGCTTCTGATGCTACAGATCAGTATCAGCTTAATCTAGCCCCGGGAGAGAGTAACATTGATATAAGCGTGCATCACACACACATAGCAACAACGTTTAGGCATGCCACTGAGGAAAGGCATCGTAAGGAATGTAGGACACTCCCAACTGGATACAAAAAGAATAAAATTGGATGTTATCAGGGTTGATAGTTCTAACAAAAAACTACTGGACACATTTTTTTATCGATTAGGATGTAGTCTATTTCACGATAAGAAGTTCCGTTCAAAAATTTTTTAAGGGCTTACTGAATAATTTGTGTTAGTGACGGCATCCCTCAAGGAATGCAAAGCTACCACCCCCTCCCCCTCCCCCCTCCNCCCGCGCGCGCGCGCGCACACACACACATTATTTGAAAAAGATCTATTCTACAGGCCCATGTTTTTCAATTGGTACGAGGCAGAAATGTCAGTCTGGCGAAGGGGCGGGCTTGTAATATTACTCCAGATTACCCTAAACTTTAGCACTCACTCACACACACACACAGACACACACACACACAGACACACACACACACACACACACACACACACACACACACACACACACACACACACACACANACACACACACACACATTATTTGAAAAAGATCGATTCTACAGGCCTATGTTTTTCAATAAATACGAGGCAGGACTCTCAGTCTGGCGAACGGGAAGTCTTGTAATATTACTCCAGATTACCCTAAACTTTAGCACTCACTAACACACACACACATACATGAGAAAACCATCATGCAGGGTTGGCGAGATTAAATCCCCTCGAAAAGCCATGTCCCTTTTTTTTTTAATGCGAATATTAAAAAAAAAAAACGCCTGCAGAATGGCACCAGAATTTTCTTTTTTTCTTAACCAATCATAGATGTTGTGTATCCTCCCCTTTATTGGTTGAAAAAAAAAAAAAAGCCTTTTCAAGTCTTATTCACTGGTAAGATTGGCCTCGTCTTCAGAAATGATGTCCCAAAAGACAGCAGTTAATATTCGTACGCCTTTTAATTCGCGACCGGTTGGTTGTAAAGGTCAATAAATTCCCTATATTTGTGCAGTATTTTCATCAAGCTCAGTTGATGCTAAATATTATTGAAGACTCTTTGCTCATTGCGGAAATAATAAGGAGTGGCCTTGGAAGAAAATATAGATTATACGAACTTAAAGAGGCAAGTTGAAATACGCTTTCTGAACCAGATGCTATATCAATATCTCAGGAAACATGTTTATTTAGATAAGAAAGTGTTGCAAGGAAGAGATTGTAAAGATATTATTGCTCTGAAGTAAATTTGAATAACACCAACATCAGCCTATGTGTTTTTGAAATTCAGTACAGCCAATCATGTCAGAATTATGTGTTATCTAACTCTGGCATGAAGCTGTGCGTCCTGGTGTCCTTATCTCCCTATTTGCTAACATTGCAAGCCGCTCTTTATTTACTGGATCGCCACCTTTTTAATTTTTTTTTTTTTTTGTGCACGGGTAATGAAAATTTTCTACATAAGTTTTTGTCACGAGAAATCTTGGAGAATACGTACTTCTTCATTTTAATGGTCAATCGACACTGCTAACGTAGTACACCCTGTTTTCCACCATTGTCCCTATTTTTCATGCCCTAACAAAAGTGGCGCTCTAACTAGCATAAGAAGAGTCCAGTGCTAGATACTCAAGGGTTATTATTGCCTCCATGTTTTTTTTGTTACAAGGACGATCAGATAAACGTTAAAGGCATGATATAGACGTTAATGAAATCCTAATTTCTAAAATATCCACGCGAAAGGACGTTATGAGGTTAAGCTAAATCTAAATAGAGTAAATATCATATGTAGTCATCGGGTTTATTTCTTAATATCACCACATTGCACGGAAATGCTGGAGCTATAGGAAGAATAAAAATGCAAAGTTGATGCCATGTGCAATTTATTGATTACGCTGTTCAAACATGTATGTAATAGATACTGCAGTTATATCTTGGTATCATTTTCAGAACTCCACCTTTCTCATCAGTGTATTCACAGGAGAAGTAGCACATACAACGAATATCCTCCACAGGTCTAGAAACTGGTGTACAGAAAGAACGATTTCAGTTCCTGTTCTTGAAGCAACAGAAGAATAAAAATGCAAAGTTGATGCCATGTGCAAGCTATTGATTACGCTGTTCAAACATGTATGTAATAGATACCGCAGCTATGTCTTGGTACCATCTTCAGAACTCCTCCTTTCTCATCAGTGTATTCACAGGAGAATTAGCACATACAACGAATATCCTCCACGTCTAGAGACTGGTGTACAGAAAGAGCGATTTAAATTCCTGTTCTTGAAGCAACTAATTAAGCTGGACTTGTAGTTAAAAGATCTCAATGAATGAGAGAGAGAGAGAGTATCTTAAGGATGGGGTCAACAAAAAAAGGAAAAAAAGGATCATGAGGACAATGGAATGAAGAGACGCACAAGGGAAACTACTCAAAAGCATAACAGTGGCAAGAGGATTAGCACAGAGCGGGAGCTGTGAGGGGCAAAACTTCTAGTAGGACATGCAGCTGAAGAGAGCTTCCACCAGCAATTCAGACATTAACGAGTAACCATAATCACAAAGCACTATGAGATTAGTACGGTCACAGTGAATCATCCCCTGATTCATTTAGATATAATGAAGAGAACTCTCTCTCCCTCACTCAGTCGTAAGTATAAAAAGCTCCAAACCATGGACGTATTGGTCCGTAAAAATTTATGTATACGGAAGTATTTGGGCTTGGAGATCTCTCGCAACTTTAAAAAATAATTTTGACTTTTTTTTTACTTAATAATCATGGTCCATTATTCACCATTTCAAAGAACGCTGTTTCTATACACAAATAGGGCACCATTTCCATTATCACGAGAAATGTTAAATTACATGCTAGAAGAAAGGCACAGAACATCATGATGCCCAACTTTCATTTTCCCATCCAAATTGTTGTTGTGTGCTTTCAACACACACAACCCGTCTTTTCAGGGTTCTCGGATAAGCTTGTGAAATACTTTCTACTATACTGAATATTATGGACTGGCTCTCTAAAATTCAAGTTCGTAAAGTGACATTGTAATATTAAAGAATAATTAAATTCTTTATGCCACTGAACATTTCTAATAGAAAGACTGCTTCAAGCCGGTAATTTGTCACTGTATCATGCGGCTGTTCAAAGCAAAATCACATTTAAGTTAACAATAATATGCAGAAATAGAGTTATCCATGCTCTGGGTATTTCTTTAATGAAACTGCCATTCCTCTGTGGGACGGGCTGTCACTAAGACAGTCAACTGAATCGGACGCCCCCAAAGTACATGCGACAGTGCCGCTGTCATGGGACGCAGTGACCTGAAGCTGACATTCCCGCCCTCAAAAACACGGGTTGTGCCATACTTGATAGGAAGTACTCTAGATACAGGTCCTCGGTGTGAGTATTTACTCTCTAAAGATGAATTACTGGATATTGTCGATCCTGCCATTTTATTTTTTTTTTATTCATCTATTCATCTACTGCATATTTATTTTGGATGCTAAATTCACCGAGGGCCATAAATTCAGTGGCTCTGAGCAGCGTCGAAAATTTAAATACGTCAGCAAAAACACTTCAAGAAATTTTTATGATTAGACCTGCGTTTTAGCAGCCAGCAGAACATTACTGTGATCTTCAACCTCGGAAGTTACACCCAATATAGTGCATGTGACGTCATAGTATCGATAGCGATTATATTATCAACAATATCGAGGCGTGAGTACTCACTTCAGTAGATATCTGAACATATCGACTAAGGCACAGGTCCTAGCTAGAACAACAGTCCTTGAGATCCTCCCTCCCCCTCCCTCCCCCACATCCATCCCAGACTGTAATCAGGAAAAGCTAAGAAAACAAATTAAAAAAAAAAACAAACAAACACAGACGCCTTGTAGGCGGCATGTGAGATTGCCTTTGGTCCAGACAGCTGTCCAGCGTGACAAACCCCATCTTGACAAACGGATGTCAGGAGAAGCCAACCCACAGTGCACTGAAGGAGACAGAAATATGGCTCTGATCACTTCAGACATCTTGACAGATCTGCGCCATAACCACGGGCCAGTCCGCTTCATGACAGCACCCTTGGACGTACACAAGGGCCGGAGAGAGCCAGCACGAGTAGGCTTGGAGCTAAAACTGAAAAACAAATGGCACTGCACCTAGCATATTCTCTCTTCTTTTGATTCAATGCTCTGATTTTGTTTACTCCTTAAGATTGCCTTGGGATATTTTGCTGTAATCTTTGGCATCGTTGAATAATGGATGTGTGTGTAAATGTTATGTGAGAATATGTGCATTTTTGCTATGAAGCGTCTAGAGCCTGCAGCTGAGTGGGGCCGATGGCTTAACAAATATTATTATTATTACTAATTATTATTATTGTTGTTACACCACTACTAAGCTAACTTACGATCGAGCAGATTGAAGAAATAAGAGACATGAAGACAAACAGAAACGTTTCAGATGCACTCTGGTCTGGAGAGGTATTTAGGAATGGACACGAACATCCGGGTGATTTAGAATGGAGGAAAATGATCGCTCACATCTACGGCATGACACTCCATAAATGAATGAACGAATGAATAAATGAATGAATGAATGAATGAATGTAAACAAGAAAATCCACCCTCCTACCCTTCTCTTATCCCCTACCCGCTTTCTGACCACTCCCTATTCCCCCACCAGTATCTAAGTTCCTGGGTACTCAACGTTTAAGGTTGTTGTGTCATAATGTACACAGGACTGTGTTATGAAAGCCCTGGGTATAAATTACGGTAGGCAAGTAAGAGAAATGAGTGACAGGGGAGAGAAGCGCTGCGTGATAGGGCAGTTAAGGTAGGCCCATTCCATTTTTGGAGCATTGCAGACGTACTTTTATCGTTTAACTTCGTTAGGAAGAGAAGTACACGGGTAGGAGACAGCCCGGAGAGAAAATGAGAAAGGCGGACATTAATAGGAAGCGGACACGGAAGAAGGAAGCGAAGAAGGGTAAGGATAACGAGAAATGGATGGGAAATGGAGATGGGGGAGGGGAATGGGAGAACGAAACACTCAAGGAGGAGGGAGAAAAGAGAAGGGAAAAAATGAAGAAGAGAGAGGAACAGAGAAGAGGGAAGAAGGAAACGATAAAGGGTATGGATAACCGGAAATGGACAGAAAATAGAAAAGGGGAAGGGAAATGGAAGAATGAAACACTAACGGAGAAGGAAGAAAAAAGAAGGTAAAGAATGACTACAGAAAAGAGAAGGGAGGAGAGGAGAGAATAGGAGAGAGAAGGAGAGGGAGGAGAGGGAGGAGAGGATAGGAGAAGAGGAGAGAAGAGATGAGAGAGGAGAGGAAAGGAGAGGGGAGGAGAGAGGAGAAGGAGGAGGGGAGAGGAGAGGAGAGAAGGAGAGAGGGGAGAGGACAGGAGAAAATAGGAGAGGAGAGAAGAGAGAAGGGGATGGGAAGAGAAGAGGAGAGGAAAAGAGAGGAGAGGAGAGGGAAGTAGACACAAAAACAAAAAGAAGATCAAACAGTAAGAAAAGTGAAAAGTATTAGGTGGATAGTGAAAATGGAAATAATAAGAGGAAAGCTTCTCCCCCGTATCACTAGCAGGCAGGTCAACAAACAGAAACTTCAAACACAGAACAACACCAGAAGGAAGAAGAATAAGTTATTTGTGTGAAAGGCCCCATTTCTTCGGGTCCACACAACGTGCAAGCGACATCTACAAAGGCCACCGTGAGAATAGCCTGTGTGTGTGCAGTGTTTTCCTCTTCCGTCCACACGGTGGCCGTGCCGATAGATAAATCCATTAAACTAATGGCTTCCGGCGGGAATCAGCAAAATAAGTTCAACATCCAGAATGTGGGCGTGTGAAATGGGGGAAACTAACCAATAAAAACAAACCATTTTTTACCCGTTATGTTATCTTTCTTTTACAGACTGGAATGGAAGACCCACAACATCACATTTTCTTTAATTTGAAGAGAGAGCTAAACAATATCATCACTCCAAACCCCACCCAAGCTCAAGAATGCGGAAATTGGTCGCGTAGAGTTGAAAACAATCCACCATGAATGAAACATTCCATTCCATTTGGGTTGGTGTTTTTTTTTATGTTCTGTTTTATAAAGTCTCCAGACTACAAGCTCCAAGAAACACCACCATGACCGAAATTCTGGTTTTGATGCTTCTGTCTGCCACTGAAATGTTTCTGTCTCCTATGGCACGTTTTTGTGGAAATTATAATGAGAATATTTTTTTCTTCCAATTTTCCTTTGAGCACTTTTTTCCCTTAAACAATGTGTTGTTTTTTTTTCCAGGAGATATTTTTTTGTGATGAATAATTCTGTCAAAATGTGATCTGTGTTGTTTGGCTAATAAAGATCTTGAATTTGAACATGTTAAAACTTCAGACGTTCTAGCTTGAACAGTTTTGTCTTACAACATCACAACTGCTAAATATTTCATCTAGGTACTGCAATAAATCGATGAGAGCACATATCGGAATATTGCATCGAATTTTAATATGTAGACTTGGGCGCTTCAGAAGCTAGTGCTCTAAACGGAGATCAACCAGTGTTTGAGTTTTATACATCGCGTAACGTCCGTTACAAAAATCAACAGAACTTTATTTTTGTTGACTGTAATATAGTAGCTTCTAACTCCGCCAACTGAATACTACTATATTTTACACTGCAGTCACCAGTAGAGTTTACTTCGGAAGAATCGCTTTCCTAAAAGCAATTCTATGAATATGAGACAGTATCTTTTCTTTCTCCGGTAAAATACGGACAATGGGCTAAATTAGGATATTGCATCCAATCGACGATTTATTATCCTTGTCTGCATTCAGGTATATCTATACCTTGTCTATATGACAAATACATCAGTCTTCAATATAAAGTTCCTAATACTTTTTTTTTTTTTTAAAGAAATCGACTATGTACCAGTAGAGCTAGTCTATCAAGTCCCCTACTGTCGCCCTCTTTCCACTTCGATGAAATATAATTTCTAGATCTAGAACCATCCTGAAGATGAGAAGTCAGCTCAAATTTATAAAAAACTGCCTTGACATGTTCATGTAAGTCTGGTCAGATTTCAGGAGCGCGCGCACGCGCGCGCGCGCACACACACACACACACACACACACACACACACACACACACACACACACACACACACACACACACAC